>JASAND010012209.1:0-24992 GCA_030248195.1 Trissonchulus latispiculum
AAAGCTATTTATCGGAATAGATATATAATTTATTAACATACTCATTAGTTGAATGTGTTAGAGTTCTAGCTAGAGGGATTTCTTTACGGAAGTACCACCATATATTGAGCTTGAGCAAAGCGGACAGGTTTTCAAGCTGAATATTGCTTTAATTATAGTGTAAGTACCTCATAAAATTCCAGAGATTATTAAGGTTGTGAGCTAATGCGTGACTTCTAGAGCTCTTGATGCACAAAATAATCACCCCCTAACTCAAGATAACTCGGCTCGTGGGGTTGTGTCAAAAGCTAGACTATCGTTCTAACCTTTTCTCTTTATACATACTTAGCTAAGATATTGAAATGATTGCAAAGATACTATCCCTGTTATGTACACGTAATTGGAAACTGCTATGTTGATGGAATCTCTCTCCTTTCCAAAGGTGGGAATCTAGGTGACCTCCCCCTCCCCTGGAGATTTCGGCCTTGATGTGCCAAGCATCTAGCAGGCTATTGGCATTAATCATAAAGAAATAATTTCGGTTATTTGCATTAGGAAGAATACGGTGTCGTACTCCTATCATCTGCTCTTGGTACTTGCAACTAGATTCCGTCTGCGTATAATGCCTTAGTCAACATATAGCTTAGGGTAATATATGTATACTAAGAAAACTATAAATTTAATGTTAGCAAATAAAACCTGTCAGAAAACAATGTGAGCTCAGGTTTAATGGAAAAGATAGAGCAATTATAACAGTATATATATAACTTCCAACAAGGCGGAAAATTTTTCTACAAGTTTTAATTCAAATACCTACTAAGTTTTGAAGACTCAAGTGACCCACTTTGGGCCTACCCTCCACCTGGAGGTCACGCTGTTTGACCTCCAGCTCCAGACCCCCCTCCAGGCAGCCTCCTGCTGCCCGTACGTGACCCACTTTCAGATCTGGGGGACACACTAAATGGGGGGGGGGGGGGGGGGGGGGGGGGGGGGCAATTTTTTAACTTCCATCTAGTTTTTGGTAGCTTTTCCCTCTCGTTTCAGCAGGCTACCTAATGGCCAGTGGTTTCGAGCAGAAATTTTCGCGTGATGGGTCAAAATTTCAGAAGTATACTCAATTAAGCTAACTGAGTATATTTGCTAAATATAGAAGAAATAAATAAATATTTACTAAATATAGCGAATTAAGTTAATAAATTGCATTTTTTAGTTTTTAAAATCATAGATTTATACTTGATTTCAAGTTGAATTTTTTGTTTAAACTTTAGGTTAGGTTTGCCCATTCCTGAGGACGGGGCGAAACCTTGTTCCTGTGTTTCAATGTCCTAAAGCAGTGCTACTTTTGCATTTATTACTGTTTACTGTTTATACATATATAGTTGAATTTTGCCGATATGAGTAATATTGACTGGGATCGTCATCTATCGGTATTGAAAAGGGTATATTTCGGTGATCACGGAATCATCAGACGGCACAGCAAACAAATGGGCGATTTTTGGAATTTCTTCAAAAAATATACTTCTCTAACATCAAAGGCTGCCGCCAGTACAGGCTCAAAGGAGCCGGAGGTTTGTGTGAGAACTGTATTGTATGTAACTGAAAACAGTAGTTCCTAGTATAATATTGCACATCCTTGCTGCCTACGCGTAATTAGCTATCATCAGACAGAATTCGCTATTGCACTGTGAAAGGAATAATTTTTCTGACTTTTGTGTTGGGAAAGAATTGGTGACGTTTTTCAACTTTGAAGAGGATAAACTTTTTAAGTGGGAGAAAAAGCGAACTTTTAGTAAAAACATTCACTGCGGTAGGTGAGCTGCCTTGTACATATTATAATAATTTTTAGGATACGTATTTACCTTTGTTGTTTGTGCAGAATCCACAAGAAAATAAAAATTAAATGGGAAGTAAAAAAGGCCATGGAAATAATATGGCCATTGTGTTTTCTATTCGGAATTCCATTTTTCAGAAAGTGTTAAGCTGCTAACTGACTTGCTGTGATTTTCATCAAAATAGCTGTCGTTTCCGTTCTTTCTTTCATTGGCTTTTACGAACAATATACCTCTAAAAATATCAAAATTTGACAGTTGTGACGAAAAAGTGCATAAAGATGCGTTACACATGGGTAGAGAAACGTACAAACGGAGCATTGGTGGAAACAATAAATAGAAAGTTTTGTCACCTGTCTCCGTCGGAGCATGAACCGATCTTAGCCCTTAGGCAAACCAAGCTAATTCTAATCATGAAATGAAAGTAGGAATTAAAACCTTTTTTGCTTTTATAGCCTGGCTGTTCCACATCTTATTCGAAGTATAATAGAAGTATCACCAGGTTCAATCTAGGAAAACCGGAGCGCTATCAGCTGAGAGATGTACCGAAGTCGGTCATCAAAGAATGGGAATTTGTCCTATCCGCTTATTTGGAGTTTTGCCAAAAATCGAAACTTAGCACACTGAAAAAGTTAAGAGAGTCACAGAAAGGATTGCCTATCTATCAACGACGAGATGAAATTGTGGAAACTGTGGGAAGAAATCAAGTTGTCATTATTGCCGGAGACACCGGTAAAAAATTTAAATTTTAAATCAAACTAATGTATGAAATTTTTGAAATTTATGAAGTTAATGTTTTGTGCAAAACGAAACGGTGTAGTAACGCTTGATTGAATGCATAGAGAAAATTTAGGAATGTTTTGCATTTTGGCCTAATTGTAACCAACCTTGACGATTTTCTTACCCAGTGTCCTAACCCTAAATGCTCTTTGACTTACAGCTTGACTGACAGTTTTAGATTAGTAGTCTTCCTTTTAACAGTAAACTAAAAATCTAATTAAAAATTTAATAATTTGACTGCTGTAAATGCCGCACATTTAAAATGGAAATGAAAAGGAGAAATGTAAAATGCATGGAAAAAATCTGGACAGTTGAGTGTCAATTTGTGCTGAGGATAATTGTAACGTGACTTCATACAAATTAATGCTATGAACTGCTCTGTTTACCATAGGTTTCTTATAAGTTCTTTCTAAAGATTTTATAAACCATAAGTGGTCTTTATAATTTTAGGCTGTGGTAAGAGCACCCAGGTACCACAATATTTACTGTCCTCAGGCTATGATCGTATCGCCTGCACGCAGCCTCGCAGAATTGCCTGCATTTCGCTGTGCAATCGAATTGCCTACGAAACGCTGCAAGAGTACGGTTCCATGGTAGCCTATCAGATTCGATTTGAGAAGACACGAACTGAGCGAACCAAACTGCTCTTTCTAACAGAGGGTTTGATGCTGCGACAGCTGTTGTCTGATCCACAGCTGAGTCAATATGACGTCATCATTCTGGATGAAGTACGTTAACTCATTGTCAATGAATAATTTGGTCTGGCGTTACCCCTCCTCGCGAAAGCAACTGGGGTGTGGCAATACAGGAAAAAAAGAAAAAATTGCTTTTCAACATATCTTCTGTATATATTAGTGTGTCACAAATGTGTGAATCGCTTTGAAGACGACTGTCAAGTCACCAGCATTGCGCAGATTATAGCGATCCTTTATGCTTTCGGTGAGCATGGGATACCAATAACCATTTGCGAAAGCCGCACAATTATCGGCTGTGGAAATGCGATATTGTTCGACATGATCGTAATTGTGCAAATCCGAACGACCAAACTTAGATATCATCTTGATGACATCAGGCACTGCTTTCCAAACGCCATTTGCATCCTGAAGCAGGTGCTTTGAACAAAAGTACGGGGTATCAAAATGCAGTATCTTTCCTTCCAAATTGAAAGTGTTGGCTATGGCATGATATATATATGAAATCCGTGTTCTTTTCCTCACTAGAGAAAATGAAACAGTCATCTCCGGAAAAGAGACAGAAATCATCAGTCAAGTCAGTCACAAAAGCCATCACAGCCATCAGATATACAGTGTTACCAAAATATGTCATGGCATCACCCGATTTACGTTGATGAAAGATTTTTGCACGAACGCCTCCCGAAGGTGTTAACAATTCAGTATACACGTGCATATGGATCCACAAAGGGACCAATTCGGGCGGAAAGCCAAGATGGAGCATGATGCAGATTTCAAAAAGTAAAGCAAGGAGATTCTGACTCTTGTCGTATTTAGATATATCAACTTCCAACGTCTTGGACAATATTTCACGAAGATGACGATTCACGCAGTCAGAACCCTTTCAAGGTATTAACTGACATACACGTGTTAATGATCTTAACCCTTTTGAGAAACAGATATCAAACGTTCAACCAATTCACGTACAATAGGACAAAGCAGTGCGTTAATTTGCTTATCGAGGTAAGCAATAGTTTGCGGGCTGGGATTCTTTTTGTCGGAACCAGGGGTCAGACCGACTTTCGCAACTTTCTTGAGCGCCAAATTATAGATGTTGACACATTGCCGCAAGTAATAAGGTGTGATCTCGCCACTGAAAGCCAACTTTTCAATATTTGGTGCTTGAGTCTTAAGCCAGTTCTCGATTGAATCAAAATTGACATCAACAATGTTATGCTTAAAAGATTCAAAAATCTCTGGTTGCACGATGTAGGTCTTAGTAAAACACCGCATCATTTGTTCAACTAGATATTCCTCGTCAACGATAGCACTCAAATGTGGTACTAGCATGTTCCGATCAGCTATGGCTTTTATGAATTGTTTCTGTGTACTACGAATGGGTGCAGGACAATTAGTGTACAAATTCGGTTGCAGTTTATCGTAGCGCGGTCGATTAACGGTAGTGTAATCACGCAGCGAATAAATTCCCGAAGGCAAATAAACATCGTCACATTCATAAATGTCTGCATCGTATTTACGGTTAGTGGGTTCCATGCCCGGAAAACACTCGTAATAGAAGTTCTGCAAAACACTTATAGGGGAAGATACAATATCTACGGGAATGAATGGTTCTTCCGGTATATACGTATCCAAAGCGCGATGTTCCATACGCATCGGTACCACATTGCACGATAATTGATCAGTCACGAAATCGCGTATTATCCTTGGTTGACGAACAACATCATACACTTTAGCTGAGATCAAACTATCGAGCGAAAAAGGGACCTGCTTAAAACATTCGCTGGGAATAAGATAACCGCCTCCGCTACATTCACATTTGTTATTATCTTCGGAAAATGCATCAGAAAGGAATCACTAGTTTTGATTCTGTCTTTTAGGAACTTGTTATCCTGAATACCATAACGCTTAGCGACTCGTGTGCGCAGTTGTTCTGCGTTAGCGTTAGATGTTGTGAGAATTATAAAATCGCCCGAAGCAATGTATGGTTCGATGGACTCAACAATTTCATATGTCTTGCCACAACCGGGCGCTCCTCTGTAGAGTATTATCTTAAAGGTCAAGTTCTTGGTGTCAATAGAAATATCTTTCAAATTATAGTAAATGACACCATTGTTCATGAGGGCACAATCCTTCACAACTGAAACAATCTTCGCTTTTCTACCAGCCACGAGTTTAGAGTTTTCGTTATAACAATTAGCTATTGGTATGAGTTGTGATCCACCGAAAGCGTATTCATATTTTTTCTCCGCGATCTTTGGTCTAACCAACCACTTGGCTGTCGCAAGGTCAAGCAAACCGTAATCGGGCCTAATGTTAAAGGAGTCGCGCTGTATTATACTGGCATCAAAACAACCATTAGGACAGTACTTCTTGTGCAGCTGAGCACACTTGCTTTCAGCGCGATGCTTAGTAACACGCGCGTATTCCAAGGACTCCATGCACGCATTTCTAACTACGGTTGAAAAATCCACGCTTGTCACGAGATCAGGCCTGAAAGTTGAATCATGATCAATCTCTTTCTTGCCTTGATATAAGCTGATATTATCGAAAAAGCGGACAAGAATATCAACCAAAGCAGTAGCGTCATCGAGTCCTTCAATGTCAAGTGTGATGTCAGTGTTGTTTCGATGACAATAGTGATCGTTGAGACAACGTGACAGTTCATCAAGATCTGTTCTCTTGCGATCTATGATCACTCTACCGCGGTCAACAACCGTGCGAACATACAGTACGTACTTGTCATTGATGAAATTAACATTCGGTGTCATGATAGTGTAATCTGTGCCTTCAGGGCTAACACGTAAGCAGTTTGTACCGGCCAACGACTGCCGAGTATCTAGGCGCATTACCCTAACCTGGTTCTTCTTGCGTGTATTACAAAAGAAAACGCAAGCCCTAGCAGCATCACTCCATGTGTTGGGCAGGGAAGTGCTTTTGTCAGCTCAAAAAGCACAGTGACGATAGTGATCGTCAGCATGTTGCAAGGCATCACTAAGAGAGAGATGGTATTTTCCCCTCTAGTTTTATAAAAGGCGACCAGCACAAAGCCAACGTCACTAAGCATGGGGAGAACAAGCACTGAATATGTATAGCCATATCGCCTACAACCTTGTGTGATACGATTGTTATTCATGTTGGCCAGTGAAAAAAGAACATAGATGTTACCGTTGTGCCTGTTATCATTAGCAGCACTAAGAAGTTTTGCGAATTTACCAGAATGGCAGCCCTCATGCTCGAGACAGTAATTGGCCGTCGCTCGATAAAAAAGACTAGAGTCTCTGTTAGCACCAAAATCCTTTCTACTATCAAAGTGTACAACACACTGATCATAGCTATTCCTGAGCTGATTAAACACATCAACAGGATTGACAGTGCACAAACTGAAGATGTGTTTTTGTTGTACATATCGATCTCTACTGGTGCAAACGTTAAGGATTTCGTAATGATTGTTCCGATGGTAGATACGAATGTTATATAACGGATATGGAATGGGATTAATTATCGAGTCATGGGCTTCTGACCAGATCGTAACGACGGAATGGTAGTGAATCGCAAAAGCCATCGCAAAATCTGTGCTTGTTGCTTCACCAAGAACATTATTGTCGGTAAGTTCGACGGCACTGATAATATCATTACGAGTAAAAAGAAAGTAATTATCTCGAATGATATCACGCAACGGCTTAGCTTCGTTATTGTCACCACCCATCAGAGAATATTGCAGACAGTTCCCATCTCCACTTACACGTGTGACATGTCTCAACTGTATGCTACCGTTAAGTAACTGTCCGTGATCATTTTTCTTCAGCACATATCAGCACTAACCTCCTGACCGGTGTGATCAAAATGTTTTGCATTAGTACTTACACCAGGAGTTGCACCAGGCGTTCTGTAATAAACAGCAAAAGAATCGCAAGATTCATGAACGCTGTCATGACTCGCACTACAGAGTGAATCACGCCTTAAAGTGACAGATGTGGTGTTACACGTTAAGGGTGACACTATCTCTGCGTTGGTGGCAGCAGATTCTACGCATGTGACTGTCGGGCGGTGAAAAGTACTATCGACCATATCGACTCCTTTACCTTGCGAGGAAAAAGACGTACTGTTGCAAAGACGTTGACCACACGACTTACTAAGTTCGCATGATAGGATATCATCCGTCAACAGCATGATCGATTCCTCGTCGCTATCACTAGTCGACTCGCAACACATTTCAACAGGATCGACAAGACTAATGGCAGTGTCATCGAAACTCGCCACGGTGGCAGTGATTTCACAACAACAGTCGTCGCCATTAATGTCATTAATGTCTTCGAATTCGCGTTCGACAAGATCGACCAGATCTTTGAGAGTCTCAGCGACGGCAATGTCAATGTCCGACCGGTCATCACGCGAAATGTTTGCTTCAACATGATCATCTCTCGCTCTCTCCCTCTCTCTCTCTCTCCTTTTCTTTCGCGTTGACAGCTGCAGACGTTTTCTCGCGATTGATTTGCATGTTTAATTGATTGTTAAAGTGCTTTTCAGCAGCGGCAGCAGCAATGGTTGTAGTCTGATCAAGAGCCTTATAATAAACGTGTAACGGATCATTCTTCTTAGTGAATGAAAATGAGAGTTCATTTCCCGTCTTCTTGCCATTGCAAAACATATAAACCTCA
Organism: Trissonchulus latispiculum; assembly: GCA_030248195.1. Taxonomy (NCBI): domain Eukaryota; kingdom Metazoa; phylum Nematoda; class Enoplea; order Enoplida; family Ironidae; genus Trissonchulus; species Trissonchulus latispiculum. Next base: position 7,939 of record JASAND010012209.1, read on the forward strand.
GTGTTAAACACCTTGGAATATTTAGTGCGAATTATACAAACCTTTCTGAAGGATTGATTAAGATTGACAATAAAAGAGGGGAAAAGCTCCATCTTTTGTACCTTGATCAAAAATGAACCGCTCCTGCTGAGCAACATTTTCGCTATACGAAGTTGTCTTTCCAAAAGAGCCCACATTTTCTGCTGTGAATTACAACCACCACCTTCGTAAAGGTCGAAGCCAGCATCAGCAGTAACAAGGCAGCACTTAGACTCATAAGCAGTAGGCCAATGGTTATGCAAGTCATCGTACTTCGTGATCAAATTGAGATGACTATTAAGTTCGCTGTGATATTTAATATCACCCAAACTAATAGATGTAATTCTTTTGTCCGGAAATGTAGTGGCTAACCACTTGGCATAACCACCCGGCGCACCGCCCAGGTCATAAATGTCTTTCTTCTTGGTCTTACGGAGAAGAGTCTTGAGGTCCACACTTTCAGCTATATCTTCTATCTTGCTTTCGCAGACGTTAATTGAAAAATTTTTGTTAGCAATCAAAAAATCGTCGCGACGTTTATCTGTGTAGTACCTCTGCATATCATAGAGGTTTTTCTCGGACCTCTCGCGGTGTCGTTGTAGATCCAAAACATCAATGTCACACTTCGATCCAAATTGCCACAGCCCGGTGGATCTGGTTTCCGGAATTTTTTCGATGAACAAAACATCCGCGAAAGCGCGACGGCCGAGTGAATAATTATCGGCCATCACTCGGTTGATAGCAGTGTCAATATCGATGACTGTGGCGCGACCATGACTACGATGAACACTATATCGCGAATCAAGCAGCTGACACATTCTCGCTCTCTTCTTGACATCATTTATACCAGCTAGCACACGGCGTTTAACATCATGCGACAAGGTAAATTCATCGATTTTCTGTGTATAGCTAGTCATACATGGTACGTTTTCGATTAAATCCATCTTACCCATTTCAGCTGCGTTCAATTCCCAACCAAGCGCGTGCAGCCAGCCCATAATCGGATTTTTAATACGTGCACACGCGTTTTTAAACATATTTCGCGTGGCTTCGTTTTTGATGAGAAACTTTTCAAAGACACCGGCTTCAGCGAGACGACGGTATGCATCTATCAAAATAACTTTGGCACACTATGTTATGAGACTGCGTAGATTTAAATAGTCTTTGCTAAATTTTTAGCTTCTTCTCAAATTCTACAAATCTACGTAAAAACTACTAACAAATATGCTTTAACATTATGTGATCAAATAATTTCGGAGGATTTCTACTCGAATTTTAAATTATGGGCACAAATGTGTGCGTTATTTATTGTACCGCCAGAATTTACTTTAAAACAACTGCTTCCTATTTGTGCATAGACTACACATTGTAACCCAATTATTCAAATGCAAACTGCGCAGACTAATAGTAATAGCAACATTTTCGGACAAATATATCTTCAAGGAGTGTTTTTGTTTAAGATAGCCAGGGAAAAGAAGACAAACAAACTCACTCTCAATTGAAACAAACTTGCCTGAAATTTTATTCCCTTCTTTCGTTCCTTCTCCTGTTTTGTTTTCATGCATGCATTTGTAATTGTTAATAGCTAATTGTAATTAATTAACATAATCAACAAAATACAACATTGTCCTTTATTGTCAAGAATTGGTAGTTCAACAGCGAAAATGAAGACATAACATAAATTTCGAAATTCTAGATTTCAATGCAATGACAGAGCAAACAATTGATTGGTAAGCTCAGACACAAAGTTTGTGTTAAGTAATCGACCGGCTGCAATTTTGTTGTTGGTAGTGGGTTGGCAAAAAGCCAACACTCTTTCCGGACTTAACCTTAACAGGGCGAGGGGTTCTGCCACTGAGAATGGCTTAAGACTACTTATAGCAGAAACCATTCTAAATTTATACGAGAAATTGCACCCATGCCTCCCTGCTCCCAGTTTAAGTTTTGCCTGGCGAGGTATTCAGAGCCGTTTCTAATATTTTTGGATAGATATTCCCCTAAGAAATTGGAGCTTTTTATATGAGACAAATTCGTAAACACTAGAAGAACTGTAACAGCAATTATCAATTAGTAATACAAGAAATCGCACCCATACCTCCCTGCTCGCAGTATAAGTTTCTGCTGGAAAAACTAGAAAAGCTTATTAAAGAAATTCTCTTTATTGTACTTGCAGTCCTATTTACTTTCTTCTACGTAAAACTTTTTGAAAGTTTTCCTAAATGCTTGTTAGAAACTAAGAAAGCACAATACAGCGAAAATGTTGAGTCAAGAAAAGACAGGCGCGTACTGTACAAATTGTGCAGTAGAGGAAGCTACCTGCGCAACCACTCAGTATTAATTGAAATTATCACTCCTAATTGGGGGCGGGCAGTCCCCAGCCCCCTTCTACATGCATAAAAATTTTTGGACAATTTTTAAATGCTTGCTGCACACTTTAAGATTACATTACATAAAAAATGTTGGGTCAAGAAAAGAAAACAAGCACATATTGGACAAATTGTGCAGTAGCAGGAAGCTACGTGCCCAACCATTCAGTATTGGTTGTGATTTTCATTCATAATTGGGGGCCTCTGCCCCCTTATATGCTTGAAAATTTTTTGATGAATTCCTAAATGCTTGTTGCACACCTAAAAATCGAAATGCAGCTATAAATGTCAAACAAAATTTGAAATTTTAGCATGAAAATTTATTGCCGGATATATGCAAAATTTCTGCATAAATTTAGACTTGCTGGCTCCTCCGATATAAACTTTCGTGTCGGAAAACGGGTTGAAAACAACAGATGAATTATACCACTTCGTCTCCTGTTGCGCTTTGGGCACTTATTTCTCCCAAAGAATATCACTGGAAACATATCCTCTTGACGTTCTGCTCACATATATCCCTGGATTATTTTTGAAGGGGGCGCTCTTTTCAATAAAAGAAGGGGGAATACAAATCACTCTATTTTAATTTCTTCTTCTTCTACTATATTCTATTGCCTATATTTAGTACTAAAACAGCTTTCTAACATTTGCTTTTAAAATGCAATCACCAATTCTTTACAAGCACCTCCTTTTCCAGTTTTATGTCAAGTTTGGATAAGTTTTATTTCCTTCTCCATGTTTGCACTAAACAAGCCGTCACTCCAGAGGTATACACCCATAGACTGAAAAGTGTTTCATCCACTGCATTAAGACTCATATAATTTTGACTTCAGGAGTCATAAAACCACTTGCTCTCGCAAAGGGAAGGTCAGACATATTGTGTCTTTGAACAGAAGCCCGTAAAATAAAGTGCGTAGTCAAGAAAACTAGAAGTACTACTAATCTGACATACGCATGATAACTACGAATTTCCTGTTCGAAGATTTCCAAAAGAAAGGTATTGCACCAAATTCCTGAGAAGCCTTCAACCTTTTACAACAAGAGTTCTGTGGGTTGTAGTTATAGACCTTGAACCAAAGAAGGGTCCAATATTGTGCAACCCGATTTCTCGAAATAATTCTCAAATTATGCGAGAAATCGCACCAATGCCTCCCGGCTCCCAGAATAAGTTTTGGCTGACGAGTTTTTGAGAGCTGGTTCAAATATTTTTGGATAGGTATTCCCCTTACAAACTGCAGCTTTTCATGTGAGACCAATTCGTAAAAACTACAAAAGCTTATAAAAGAAAATATTCTCAACTTATATATACGAGAAATCGCACCAATACTTCCCTGCTTTCTGGTTTTTATCCAAACCAGTTTCAGTCGGCTGAATGGAATAATTCAGGTTTTCTAAATAGTTTCAGTTTAAGTTTTAATTTCAGTAACTAAAACTCAAGCCCGTGCAACCTGAAACGTAAATTCAGTTTCGGTGACTGAAACACTACAAGAAGAATTGAATAACATATTTGCAGTAAAATTATGAATAGCATATAGAATGCCGCTTCGCATACAGACAATTAACAATGTAATCCACAAAAAACACAAAGCAGATTGACATATAAAATGAACAATTAAGTTATACTTGTGCTGTGACATAAGCTGTCAAAATATTGAATGCCAATTAAACTCCCCATAGAATTCTGCGTAAATTTCGAACGTATCCATATCTTTGCAGCTAACTTGCTAATAGCACAATTGGAAGGGAATGTATGTGTAGATATTCTGCAGTTCTCAAAATTAGTGCAATGATTAGCGTATAATTTGAATATTGCAAACAATTCTGCATATATTTGCAGCACTTTGGTGTTTTCTGGAATTCTTTTGATACAAACAACAAATTCACTTATATTTCTCCGTTGCTACAATATTTCTGTGTAAAGTGATAAAATTTTTGTTATGCTTTTAAAGAAATCTGCGCAGTCTCATAACATAGTGTGCCAAAGTTATTTTGATAGATGCTTATAGTTGATGTCACCGAGGATCTTTTGTGTTATCTTTCCAGCGTCGTATTTAAGTTTGTATACCTCGCAATAGACGCAATAGCAAAGATCCACGCAAGCATGGAATTCAATGCCTTCGTAGCGGGTGACGACGTCATTCCCAAAAACATACGTCCTGTGTAGGCCGTGCAATAATTGAAAAGTTCAAGCGGTTTGAATTTGTTTTCGTTGACTGAAAAAGCCTGCGTCATGAGTTTCTGATACAGTTTCCTGTCGATGTAGTATTCAACAGCTTGAAAACAGCTTTTCTTATCGCGTCGACCGAGTTTATCGTAACAGATCTTGTAAAACTTGATTTTGACCATGGAAACAGAGCGCACGTTAAACAAGCCACAGAGCATGTTGGACCAGCTGAGACCCAATATTATCCCCAAGAGGGAAGATGCGCAAAAACTGTACGCCCATGCGGTTTTCCATCATCTCACAACCGAACCAATAGGTCATGGTTGAATCAAGAAACAACTTGGTTGTGAAAAACGACTTGTAGTCATGAGCACTGTTACGATAGCCCCATGATGAGTCACCGACAAAATAAAAGGAGATGTATTCCTTATCCGCATCGTACTCGTAATACGCATCAATCGGTTTGATAACACCACTCCTTTCAACAAGTACGTGTGAATCGTACATAAGACATCCGTAAAACGCGCGGCTCTTTTTACGGACCATCATGTGTGCAACATCAACGAGACGCATGTCGTACAAGGAGTCAACAGAAATGATATACATGGCAGTGCGCTGACAGTCCTGAGCAAGGGTATTGCAGTAATATTTAGACACTTTGGAACGGTCGCTCTTTTCACAGTACATGAAGTTAACCATATGCAAATATCTCCTGTAGTCCTCGGTATCTTTGACCAAGTTCCTTTCAAGATATTTACGCAAGCAACCACCAATTCTATCCAAAGCCGCATTATGTCGGTCAGTGTCACGACAGTCAACAACAGGACAACAGCCATGAATATATTTGTGACCACTACGTACAGCTTTATCAAGTTGCGCACCGACATCACAAACCAGATCGACACCATCACAGTCGGTGTAATTACATTTATCAAGAAGCAACTGATAACAGCATTTGCGAGCAGCAGAAGCGAGGGGGTGACCTTTACTGGTATGTTGCCTAAAATCGCACGTCATCTCAGGAAAGGCCGTCTCCATAGCGACAAGATCACTAGTTTTGAGACATTCGTAGATATTGACCCTCTTCTTACCACTTGCATTGTTGGATGTTAGAGTTTTGTAAACACGCTGAATAATATTCTCAGCAACAAGACGTCCCACTGGACCATCTACGTCCTGGAGAACGTTGGCAGCAATTATCTCAGCGACACTAGCCTTGAGGTCGGGGATAAAGCCTCGTTCATCAGACATGACGTAGAAACTGTACCTTAAAATAATAATAGCATCATTCAAGGTAATGTTATTATTATCGTCATGATTGGAGAGAATAGAAGTAGGCGGGCCAAGCTAGTCCTATCAAGTTATTTATTGCTCTAGCAATTCTGTTAACGTCAGCACTGAAAATCCTCGGCTACTGTTCCTGTTTGTGTTTGCTCGTAATTACCTTTACTATATGTATGTGAGGAACATTCCTCGATTTAATAATTATGAACGGTTATACTTACCTAACTTCCGTGCTCCTGTTGTTTTGAAGTCATATCCATAGAAATAATACCACTAAAGCTATTGTTACATCTTAATAACAACGGTTGGCCCGTCCATCTCCAATTTCCCTCTCCCCCCCGGTTTTCTGACATCAAGTACTCATTTGGATTCTCTTTCGATGAATTTGGCAATAAATTTCGGCTAATGGCCTCTGGCCACTCTTATTTTGATAAATTTCACACAAGTGTGACGTGTAAAAACAAATTGAGCCTATGCATATTATCTGCTCGGTGTTTTAAAACTAGGTCTTACGGTAGTCCATTACTTTATCACGGGCCTGAAGCCGACAATACTTGTTTTCGCAAGGACTTTTTATAGACAAACGCAAAAGCCTATCTTTAAATAAGTACACACATACGTATACTCTACTCTTATACATTAAGGAAGAACATATACCTAGCATATACACGCAATATGAATTTGTATATACACAAGACTTCAGCACTGGAAATATGGCCACTACGCATATGCAGACACATGGGAAGAATTTAAATATATAGTTAACACGCCTATACGTGTATATATATATCCACGGGCGTATTCTGGGTTGTCCTACATCTGGATTGTCCTACACTTGCTGATTGGCAGTGGCTGTTACGATACGACGACTAGATTGTGTCCTCTTAGCGATATACTGAAGGGTGCAGATTCTGTTGATAATAACAAATGTGAATGTAGCGGAGGCGGTTATCTTATTCCCAGCGAATGTTTTAAGCAGGTCCCTTTTTCGCTCGATAGTTTGATCTCAGCTAAAGTGTATGATGTTGTTCGTCAACCAAGGATAATACGCGATTTCGTGACTGATCAATTATCGTGCAATGTGGTACCGATGCGTATGGAACATCGCGCTTTGGATACGTATATACCGGAAGAACCATTCATTCCCGTAGATATTGTATCTTCCCCTATAAGTGTTTTGCAGAACTTCTATTACGAGTGTTTTCCGGGCATGGAACCCACTAACCGTAAATATGATGCAGACATTTATGAATGTGACGATGTTTATTTGCCTTCGGGAATTTATTTGCTGCGTGATTACACTACCGTTAATCGACCGCGCTACGATAAACTGCAACCGAATTTGTACACTAATTGTCCTGCACCCATTCGTAGTACACAGAAACAATTCATAAAAGCCATAGCTGATCGGAACATGCTAGTACCACATTTGAGTGCTATCGTTGACGAGGAATATCTAGTTGAACAAATGATGCGGTGTTTTACTAAGACCTACATCGTGCAACCAGAGATTTTTGAATCTTTTAAGCATAACATTGTTGATGTCAATTTTGATTCAATCGAGAACTGGCTTAAGACTCAAGCACCAAATATTGAAAAGTTGGCTTTCAGTGGCGAGATCACACCTTATTACTTGCGGCAATGTGTCAACATCTATAATTTGGCGCTCAAGAAAGTTGCGAAAGTCGGTCTGACCCCTGGTTCCGACAAAAAGAATCCCAGCCCGCAAACTATTGCTTACCTCGATAAGCAAATTAACGCACTGCTTTGTCCTATTGTACGTGAATTGGTTGAACGTTTGATATCTGTTTCTCAAAAGGGTTAAGATCATTAACACGTGTATGTCAGTTAATACCTTGAAAGGGTTCTGACTGCGTGAATCGTCATCTTCGTGAAATATTGTCCAAGACGTTGGAAGTTGATATATCTAAATACGACAAGAGTCAGAATCTCCTTGCTTTACTTTTTGAAATCTGCATCATGCTCCATCTTGGCTTTCCGCCCGAATTGGTCCCTTTGTGGATCCATATGCACGTGTATACTGAATTGTTAACACCTTCGGGAGGCGTTCGTGCAAAAATCTTTCATCAACGTAAATCGGGTGATGCCATGACATATTTTGGTAACACTGTATATCTGATGGCTGTGATGGCTTTTGTGACTGACTTGACTGATGATTTCTGTCTCTTTTCCGGAGATGACTGTTTCATTTTCTCTAGTGAGGAAAAGAACACGGATTTCATATATCATGCCATAGCCAACACTTTCAATTTGGAAGGAAAGATACTGCATTTTGATACCCCGTACTTTTGTTCAAAGCACCTGCTTCAGGATGCAAATGGCGTTTGGAAAGCAGTGCCTGATTTCATCAAGATGATATCTGAGTTTGGTCGTTCGGATTTGCACAATTACGATCATGTCGAAGAATATCGCATTTCCACAGCCAATAATTGTGCGCTTTCGCAAATGGTTATTGGTATCCCATGCTCACCGAAAGCATAAAGGATCGCTATAATCTGCGCAATGCTGGTGACTTGACAGTCGTCTTCAAAGCGATTCACACACTTGTGACAAGTGTATAGAATGCGAACACAGAGAATTGTCCTCCTGAGCGTTTTCTTAAACGGCAAGGGTTTACCCACCGTTTCATACGTATGATCGAAAAGGGGATAGCTACCCGTTTTGGACGAGGGAGGTTCTGTACTGCCATCTTTTTTCGCTTTATTCTCTGTGGTGCAGAAAGTTAATCCTAACATCATCTGTGATACATTTATGGACTTAAACATGGTCGGAAACTAGACTTTTGAGCTAGTTTTACAGCTTACAGCTAACTTTTAGAGCTACAGGATTAAGCTCAAAATCGCGTCATTTTGAACTACAATACCCCTCCTCCCTGTCAACTCATTATTTTGACCTTAATTCACTGTGGTGTGAGGGAACCATTTTCAAAACTGTCCAGTTTCTATTTGTTTTCATGAAATTAACCGCTGCTTGTATTTGGATTTAGGTCCATGAACGCCATCTGAACGGGGATTTCCTGATGGGACTGCTGAAGGGATTAATTGAGCGTCGATCTGATCTCAAACTGATCCTCATGTCGGCCACCATTAATCTTGATCTATTCTGTAACTATTTCACAGAGGCACCTGTCATACAGGTGCCTGGACGTCTCTATCCCATTCAGCTGGAGTATGTCCCGCCTGCTGAAGCTGAAACTAAGTCGGAAAAAATTGATCCAGGTAATTGATTGGTTTCTTTTAGACAAACTTTGCATTGTGGCGTTTGTTGTAATGTGTTGGAGACTAATGCCCCTTCTTTGTACGTAAGTATGAGCTGCTGTGCAGACTCTTGATGATTATAGAGGTCTCCCAAATTGAGGCTTTCTCCCGAAACCAAACTTTCATCATTCCCAAGGTGCTCATCCATTTTGATACGCTAAATCGCTCAGAAGTACGAAGCCCAATTGTTCAAAACACTTAAATCTACTGCTTAACAGTTAATTATTTGAACCAATCTTAGGAGTTTTTGAGCAATGAAAACCGCTGTTTTTGTCTATTAAAACTAATGCGTTGAAAATGTTTTCATGTAAGTATTGCAGAGAAGTGTTTTGCGTACATATTTGTATTACAACCATTGTTGTACCTTCTAGTCTGAATTCACTGCTTCCATAGGAAAAATCCAAGGAGTGTTCAATGCTTTTTCTGAGTTTTCTACTCCCTTACTATTTTCAGCACCCTATCTGCGGATTCTACAGCGAATCGATCAGAAGTATCCACCCACTGAGAGGGGCGATATCCTAATCTTTCTCAGCGGGATTTCCGAGATCACAACGGTGGCTGACGTGCTGCAGACCTATGCTGAACACACTAAACACTGGATTATCCTTATGCTGCACAGCACCCTGGCCTTGGATGAACAGGATAAGGTTTTTGATATCTCCCCCGAGGGCGTCCGCAAGTGTGTCCTGTCCACAAACATTGCCGAAACGTCCATCACAATTGATGGAATTCGATTTGTGATTGACTCTGGGAAGGTCAGTTCATCTTGATAGATCTTTAGTTTGTTCAAATTTTGGTGGTTGTTATACTTTTGTTCCCATCTCATTAGCTGTATTGATATTTTATATCCGCATGTTTTAGTTGCCTTGGCCAGATCATGGCTTTGTTGAAATATTTCTAGGTCAAAGAGATGACCTATGATGCCAGTTTACGCATGCAGTGTCTCAAGGAAGGCTGGATCAGCCAGGCCAGCGCTGAGCAGCGGAAAGGCCGAGCCGGTCGAACTGGACCGGGCCATTGCTACCGGCTGTACTCTCTGCAGGACTATGAAAAATTGGAAAAGTATAGCAAATCAGAGATTCAGAGAGTATCTCTGGAATCTTTGGTATGTCAAAACTGCACTTCAGCAATGCATGACGTAGTTGATGTTTTGGTGTTAGAAATTTAAGGGTGATAACAAAATTTGGGGGGGGTTGACTGTCGCTCGTTAAAATCAACTGGGAATAGCTGTCTTGGTTGACAGCAGTGATATGCGGTTTATCAGAAATTTTGGAATTTCGAAATGTCTGTTCCGTTTGTTTTGCTGTAAGCAGTTCGTAATAACTGGAGCCATCTCCGTGCTTGAACTTTTTGGCTTTTCTGAAACTAAGTATAGTTATTTATCTTGAGATCTTTGAGATCTTGAGAGCTTTATCTTTTCTTACCGAAATAAAAACCTGTTTCCCATGAAAATTTACTCTCTTGCCTTGGTTTGTTTTCCTGTGCTTTTTGATTATTATTAAGAAACTTTTGTTATTATAGGTTCTTCAAATGTACTCCATGAATGTGGAAAACGTTCGTCACTTTCCGTTCATTGAACCACCGCCTCCCATCAGTCTGGAGGAGGCCGTTGATCGACTCATTGATCAGGGAACTCTGACCACCACTGAGCGAATGACACCGATGGGGAAAATGTTGGTGAAATTGCCGGTTGATTTGGCTATCGGAAAACTGCTGATCATGGGTCAGATTTTTTGTGCTAGTACTGATTCTGTGGCCTGTTAATTAGTTTTCAAAACTTCCTTTTTGGATGGTGACTAGGTTGCTCAGTTTAACTCTGCTGGGTTTCCCTCTTTTCTGGTTGCTTAGGGTAGTGGTTTCCTTTCTGGTATTTTTCACTTTCACAGCTTCAGTCCTTTACGAAACTAGCTACAACTTACAGAATAACTCATTTTCGTGCTCTTTAACAATATGGGACTAGTCCCGTATTTTTCGGTGAAAAGATAAGAAATTTCTGGTTTTTGACTTTATTCTTGTTGTTGTTGTTGAGTTGGGTCGTGGTCGTCATATCGGTTTCTCATACACGGTGGCCATCAGATGAGGCCGCTCTACCGAGAACCACAGAGTAGTTGGGATCCATTTCGTCTTGGGGGTCGGCCTTCTCCATTGGGGGTTGGCTTCTTTCTAGCAAGCCGCTCCACTGCGGCAAAGCGGATCTCTTCGGAGCGGTTGACCTTATTCTCCCAGTAGGCAGTAGAAATTAATTGTTATGGCTGGTAAGAGAACACTAAAATGAACATTTTTGGTTTTTCAACTATTGAGTTATTTCTAACGGTTAAGTCTGTATAACCCAACGATTTTGGGGGTCTAAAGGTTGCCATTTTTGTGGAAATCAGTTTATTCAAAATTGCTGCCAAATCTTACGGACAATTTTGGTTTATTTATACTCCATCCGTACGTACATAAATAACTGCACATTTTATCAGTGCCTATTTGTTGGGATTTGTTGCTTTAAGCTGGAGATTTGGCCGAAAAATTATTTTGGCAAAAAACGCGATTATTTTATTTTAAACATCGATTTCTCAAAAACTACAGCACGGATTCGAAAGATTTTTGGCAGGATGCAAATGCCTACTATTGCGGAGGGATGTTTTTGGTTTTGGCTAAAACGTTTCCAGTTTCCAGAAAACTCAATGCAAAGTTGCAAAATTCAATGTCTCCGTGCATTTTATGGATTTTCTGGTCCAATTAAAACCACTGAGACAAATCCAAAACAGTCCCTCGATTCACATGTTCCTCTTGTGATACCACAAAAAGAAGTTTAGGCCGCTACTGTAGTTTTGAGAAAGCGATGTTTAAAGATCGACAATCTATATTTAAGTGGTGTACATCTAAAAAATAAGCTTATTTTGCTATATGTAGTTCCATTTATTGAGGTGAATTTACTCATTGTAAGCTTTAAAATACTGTTATGTTATGTTAAAATTTAAAATATCTTTCCAACTCATTGATTGAGAAAGTTACAGCGAAAACCACTGCACACAAGGATACCGCCACCTTAGAACGAATTTGTCACTAAAATATTAATTATTGTTGTATGTAAGTATGTAACATAGTCGTCATTCGCTTTACTGCGTTTGCAACAGAGCACTTTTTCAGTACCAATTTTTATTTACTAAATTGAAGGCTAAAATAATCTGCCTTTATGACGGCACATAAACCCTTTGCTCTGGCCAAATGTGCCCTATGCGTGTAGTAACTGGTTCAATTTAGCCCTTCTTAGATTCTTGATTAGTCAGTTGCTGTACTGTTTGTTGTTTGGGTTTTAGGCTGCCTATTTCGTCGTGTTGAAGCCGTTCTCACCATGGCCGGGGCCTTGAGCATTCAGTCCCTGTTTACCAACCGATCATTTCGTGATCAGGACTGTATCATGCTTCGCCAGTCTCTGATTTCTGATCAGGGCGATGCCTTTGGCTATCTGAATATCTATCGAGCTTGGCTGGAGTTGAAATCGGACGGAAAATCTGCCACCAAAAAGTGGTGCCAGAAAAGAGGAATTGAAGAGCAGAGACTCTATGAGATGTCGAAATTGAGTAAACAATTTAAGGTATGCGTACTGTGTTGCTAAGTTGAACCAGTTACGCAATCTATGGTATTGGTTGTGATAATTGTTTAAGAATGTTGCAGTATACAGTAGTAAAAATGTAGGCCTCATTAAGGGGGGAGCCCAAAATCCCGGGGGGATTTCGGGGGGGGGGGGTGCGACCGACCGACCGTTTTTGAGGAGAAGATCAATTTCGGGGATCCCGGCCCCCTGCCCCTGTAAAACTACCCTGATTAATTAACAGAAAATGGTTTTGTAATGAATTTAGCAATTCCTATCTGGGCAATTTGCTTTATACCAAGAGTACATAATAGATAAGAGTGTGACAGGAGGCAAGTTCTCTGTTATTAGCTGCAGGTATATACATGCTCTGTCTCCACGCTAACAGCTGACCCTCCTCACACAAATGTGTATGTTCACTTCCAAGTAACTAGAAAGCTATCTTTGTGTTGTAAAGCTCGAAGCAGACACAAATCTGACGCACGCAGACGTTGTGTTTTCTAGCTTTAACACGTAAAGATACGGCGTGTACTGGGAACACATTTGTGGGGAGGGTCACTATGTAGGTACAATTTTGTTGGAAGGTGTCAGCCGTCAGCTCCAAAAGCATGTACTTATAGCTGAAAACAGAAAGCCTGCCAGCTGTCACACCTCTATCTATTATGTATAAACTCTTGCTTATACCAAGCTTTGGTGTTGTTTACGTCTCGTACTTGTCGTACGATGCATATTACTCATTAGGTCTATTTTCCTTTTCAGGAATTGCTAAGCGATGCCGGCCTGACGAACCGACCCGAGACTAGAGAAGATCTGCTTCCACATGAGCGTCGTCAACGTCACGGAGAGTTGAAACAGTTGAGGGATTTGAAGCGAAAACACCAGAGTGTGAAACGGGAACGAAAAGTAATGTAAATGAGGCTTGTCAGCGCAAAAAACCCACGCCTCGTTCCGCGTTACGTTTTCAACTTTCAGTATATATGTATATACCCTCAGGTCCATTTAACCCCTGACTTTAATTAGTTTACAAGTTTTAATTTCAAGATTTGAAAAATTCTTTCAAATTTGTTTGGACTTTCTAATGAATGACAAATGAATTCCGAGTGTGAATTGTTGTGTAGAACTAGAGCCGATCCAGATTGTCTCAAAAAAATTTGGAACGCTTCACGAATTTGCGTGTCATCCTTGCGCAGGGGCCATGCTAATCTTCTCTGTATCGTTCCAATTTTAGTATATGTCCCGAAGGACGATCTCACAATTAGTGTTGTCTAACGTATATATAGCTACAGTAGACCTGCAACATCAACACAGAGGGTTTCATCTGTGAGTATATTATAACGTGGATTTGATGAATGGTGCTTCCTAGAATGTTTCATATAAGTAGACTGTGTAATGCGAAGCACGTATATGTGGAAACTCGCATGTCGTTATATGTTTATATAAAGTGCACATAAGTTAATAGTATGGAAGTTTGAGGTGAATATGGTTTCTTTTCTGCCTTCTCAGGTAAAAAGAAGAGTAGATGATAGAAGAGTTGACACGGGACTTTTTCCTAGTGTATTCGGTTTGTCAGATGCTCGGCACATTAAGGCTGAAATTTAGGGGTCATTTGGTAACACAGTTAACCATATGGGTAGTGTACGTTTAACTCCAATGAATCTGATTCGTTAAACTCTGAGCCTATGTCAAAATTATGATGTATAAGGTGACTTCGAGATCCTCCGGGGTAGGGCTCAGCGTTGTTCCATGGTGAGTGATATGCAAGTTTGAACTGAAATAGAATTTGATTGGTTACGTAGCTATCGTAGCCCTCACCAGCGAAATTCAATCTAGCAGCAGCTAAGTGGCCAATCAAATGCATTTCAGTTCAAACGCATATAAACACGCTTAACATCGTCTAAGAGCCCCCCCTGAGATCTTGGGGGGGGGGGGCCACCTTATACACGTAATTTTGACTTGATAAGGTAGGGATTAGCCAATCAGATTCAATTTAGTTCAAACCCACAGTAAACACATGGTTAACCGTGTTAACCGTGATCCCCCTGAGATTTCGGCCTTAATGTTACGGAGCAAGTGACAGGCCAATTAACTAGCAAGGGTACTGCGTCGTACTCTTGCTATTATTAACTCTTTGGTACAAGTTAGTAGAAAAATGATTATCGTTTTCTGCTGCGCATGTGACGTATTGCAATGTGATGACGTGGAATTTTGTCGATTTTTTAACGTGATAAGTTGTTCAGAATTAGAAATGATGAGTTCTTTGAAAATAGCTATGGTTACTTTGATTGAACCATCTCTATCGCTCCAAATTTTTAAAAAAAGAAGGCAATAGAAATTTGGAACGTGAATGTTTTTTCAGTCATGCTGAGTTCAAGTGTGTCAAACAACTTGTCGATTTTATGAAATTCGAGTACATATTCGCAATTTATTCGATCATTCGCAACGATCGAGTGTTTCCGTTGAACGTGGCAATTCGAATCAGATTGCCTCAAAAAACTCGGAACGCTTCACGAATTTGCGTGTCATACTTGCGCAGGGGCCATGCTAATCTTCTGTATCGTTCCAATTTTAGTACATGTCCCGAAGGACAATTTCAAAGTGGTGTTGTCTAACGTATATATAGCTACAGTAAGCCTGCAACATCGAACAGTGAAGCTAATATCGCCACTTCAACGTGTGTTTCATATGTTGCCTCAGTGAATGTGTTATGTACGTACATTTGCATGCATCTTTGCGTAAAGTGAACATGTCCTTTTATGATAACAATGGGCCAGAATGTGTTCAAATTTTAAAAAGGATGCACTATCTTGCATGCTGATGTTGTGTTATCACGGGAGGGACTTTTAGTAATTTTCTATTTCTATGAGACTCACTTTACGTCTACAAGAAGCAACATAAAAGTAAAAGCTTAAAAGTGGTCTGGGTAACATTAAGTAATTGTATCACGCGCAGAAAATCTTAATTAAATATTGAGTGTATTAAATTTTTAACTTTCTACAAATTGTGCAGGTGGCAAATCAATTTCAGTTCAATAAATTGATTGCTTCATAGTCAGCGCGATGAGGGGTTGGATACTATCAATTCCAGTATAAACAATAAACTTCTTATGCGAATTATTTTGGGTCTTTCCCATATTTCATACTTCAGAAGTACAAGCTGCACACTTTGATGGATTGAGCTGGAAATTTGTAGCACTCTCGGACCTTCTGAAAATTTTAAAAATTTTAAAAAATTTTAAAATTTTAGATTGTAAGTCCAAGTGGGAACCGAAAATTTTTGTCTGATTTTGCTGAAAAAAGATGTATATAGGTTTTGGGACGTAGAACCCGTAGATTTGAAATCTAGTTTTCGATCCAAGTTTTGTTAGGCCTATGTTAAGCTTTTAGACCTTAAGCTTAGAACTTTTTAGCTTATGCTGAACTAACAAAAAGTTTGGATCGAAAAAACGGATTTGAGATTCATGTTCTACGACCCCTAAAACCCGTGTAGACATTTTTTCAGCCAAATCGCACAGAAAATTTTTCGGTTCCTCTTGGTCTCCCTTACCAAACTAAAATTTTAATATTTTTTGCATTTTTTGAAATCAGCAGGTTCGAAAACCTACCCCTACCAAATTTCAACTCAATCCGTAAAAGTGTGCATCTTCGAGTACTTCTACGAAGCTATGGGGGGGATAATGGGAAAGACCCATTACTTTAGTTGTTATTTATGTAATTATGGGTAATGGTCCGTAACAAACAGATTTGGTGCAAACGTTAAGAGCTGCTTGGTTGAAACTTACAGACTGTTGGCTTTACTTATTACAGTAATAAATGCTTTGAAAAACGAACTGAAAATGATATTTTACTTAATGAGTCACCGTTTGCAGTAAATCTGAAAATGAAAAACTATCTGTAAATTATGCCTACTATCTTGAAGCTTTAGCTATGAACTTATGTGAGACTTATGTTGCTACATGGAAAGCAAGAAAGTGTATGGAAAGCCATACGGCTTAGTCAACATATGAGACCTGTAGCGCTTGAGGCGCAGCAGGAGCAAGAAACCCGCCAGCGTACGAGACCCATTTGAAACATGAATTGAATTGGAGGTTTTTGAATCTCTATTTAAAATTTAGCAAATTCGCAAACTGATTTCTTGAAGATCCGTTTACCTGGAACCTTAGATCGCCCAATGGCGGTTCTGCGTAGGGAATACCATAGAAAACTCCAAACATCTGGTCCAGTTTTGAGCTGATGGGAGTGACTTTCCCCTGAACGAGACCCTTGGATGTTAGGATGGTGAGCGGATACTCAAGGCAGTCTCCATGGCAGCCCAAAATCCACAGCCAAATCACCGCCGACCTGAAATCAGAAAAAGTGATTTAA
>JASAND010012210.1:0-20130 GCA_030248195.1 Trissonchulus latispiculum
CAACTCCCGAAATTGCGAACGTTATAGCGGTTCAAAAAATTACTAAAAAAGCACTGCACAAAAGGAAACCAGCACCTTAAGAAGGTGAAGCATTAACAATCCTGCGCCGCAAGGCTGATGATTAATCACTGACTCTCTATCTAAAGTAAGGTACAAAACTAATTTCTATGCAAGAATAGCACCTATACCAAGATTTCGCCAAAGTGACAAACACAAGAAAATTTTGAAGAGGAAAACAAAAACCAACAAAAGCTCAGGTATATACAAGAACAAAAAGTGCTCCTTCGTCGCATGTAAAATGCATATGAGTCTTCGTAGGCAGGTTGTACATAAGCAAAAACTAGCCTGTAAAATACATATGAGTTCCGTAGGGAGGTTGTAAATTAAGGAAAACAAGTTGCAACCGCTTAACATATGAGCCTGTCCTACAACGAGGCTCATATTGGCGTTTGTCATAATACGAATAGTTTGCAGATATATATTTTACTTTTATATAAATACATACTGCATAAAGCTTTTCATTACAAATTATCCTTCATATATATAATGTTGATCAGTCATTATAGTGTGCATATGCTCAATACGGTACGCCATGAGGCGCTCTGACTCACAGCCAAGTGGGAACGCATTCTGCGTGTGTATAATGTGAAAGTGTTTCGAGAATGCATTAAAGGTGTGCCATAGTGTTTCAGGAAACATCAGGTTGCATGTACAGTTCAGCTTGAGCAGTCGTAGTTCACTTCAGTCCATTTCTTCTGGGCCATGACGTCTATTCATTTTTCCGTAATGTGGATGAAGCTGAGGTTCTTCAATGAGGCTTTAATGTGGAATGCACTGTGACGCCAATATGAGCCTCGTTGTAGGACAGGCTCATATGTTAAGCGGTTGCAACTTGTTTTCCTTAATTTACAACCTCCCTACGGAACTCATATGTATTTTACAGGCTAGTTTTTGCTTATGTACAACCTGCCTACGAAGACTCATATGCATTTTACATGCGACGAAGGAGCACTTTTTGTTCTTGTTTTCTATTATTTTATATAGGTATGCTAATGAAGGTATGTATAGATATCTTTCAACAGTAGCAAGCAAGCCAACCACAGCACTCCACAACCACTTTGAGCATGCAGTTCTATGACAAAAGTTGCTCAGCTCGCTTAGGGCTTTCATTTGGTACCAAATTTGACCACTTTTGAAAAATTTCATTTTTGACCGAAAATCGCCAAGTCCCCAATCCACCCCACCACAGCACTCTACAGCCACTTTGAGCATGCAGTTCTATGACAAAAGTTGCTCAGCTCGCTTAGGGCTTTCATTTGGTACCAAATTTGACCACTTTTGAAAAATTTCATTTTTGACCGAAAATCGCCTAAGTCCCCACCCCACCACAGCACTCCACAACCACTTTGAGTATGCAGTTCTATGACAAATGTTGCTCAGCTCGCTCAGGGCTTTCATTTGGTACCAAATTTGACCACTTTTGAAAAATTTCATTTTTGACCGAAAATCGCCTAAGTCCCCACCCCACCCCACCACAGCACGCTACAGCCATTTTGAGCATGCAATTCTATGACAAAAGTTGCTCAGCTCACTTAGGGCTTTCATTTGGTACCAAATTTGACCACTTTTGAAAAATTTCATTTTTGACCGAAAATCGCCTAAGTCCCCACCTGTGTTTTTTTTTTCGTCGAAACTTTTTGCGAACTTTTACGCAGTCCTCCAAAATTTTTTGCGGAATTTCGCAAAAAATTGCGAAATACTTATTTTTAAGTATTTTAAAGATAACTAATGAATTTTAGTAATTTGGGTGTATTTAAACACATTTTTAATATTTAAAGCATGGTACTAATCAAGTTATAACTATTTTTCGAAAGTCGAAGCATGCATAAGGGTGTTTTACAAGAAGACTTAATAGTGAAGAGATACGGGGGTCTGGGGGCGGAGCCCCCAGAAGCTGAGAAAATTTTGCAAACCGAGGAAAATCCTTAGTGGAAATTCTCAAAAGTTAAGTTTCGACTGTCAGTAAAATCCTAAGATATAAGCAAACTGCTAATAGGTTAATAATAGTTTAAAATTATGGTATATTATGGTTTCAAGGCTAAAAGAATTTCATTGCATAGCTGTCACTAGGCATTCTAACTCTCAGCTAAGATTGAAAGGTGTCTACGTATATTGAAATACGCGCCGAAGGCGCGAAATTTTTTGAAAAATTTCTTCAAAAAGTATCAGAAACACGTTTATTTTTCATCTGAGACAACTGAAAATGTCTACTCAAAGACAAAATTTTTTGCGGAACTTTACGCAGAGCTCCGAAAAAAGTTGCGGAATTTTCAAAAAAAGTGCGGAATTTCGCAGTTTTTTTCGCAAAAAAAACACAGGTCCCCACCCTACCCCACCACAGCACTCTACAGCCACTTTGAGCATGCAGTTCTATGACAAAAGTTGCTCAGCTCGCTTAGGGCTTTCATTTGGTACCAAATTTGACCACTTTTGAAAAATTTCATTTTTGACCGAAAATCGCCTAAGTCCCCACCCCACCCCACCCCACCACAGCACTCTACAGCCACTTTGAGCATGCAGTTCTATGACAAAAGTTGCTCAGCTCGCTTTGGGCTTTCATTTGGTACCAAATTTGACCACTTTTGAAAAATTTTATTTTTGACCTCATGACCTCCCACCGACCTGACCCTCCAGATGGCAAAGTGGAACCAGCACAGCAAGATGGGCGGGTCAGACAGCAAAACGGATGCCAGGAATGAGCTGGGCGCACCAGAAAACACCTATAACATTGTTTTGTCAGGCTAGGTACAGTCCTATATGGTGTTCCCGAAAGTCGGTACCGACCGGACCCTCCAGACGGCAAAGTGGAACCAGCACAGCAAGATGGGTGGGTCAGACGACAAAACGGACACCGGGAATGAGCTGGGCGCACCAGAAAACCCCTATAGACAAAGTTTGGAGAGGCAAAGTAAAGCCTACTATGGACCTCCGGGAAGCGGTTACCGACATGACCCCTCAGACGGTCAAGTGGAA
Organism: Trissonchulus latispiculum; assembly: GCA_030248195.1. Classification (NCBI taxonomy): domain Eukaryota; kingdom Metazoa; phylum Nematoda; class Enoplea; order Enoplida; family Ironidae; genus Trissonchulus; species Trissonchulus latispiculum. The sequence continues at coordinate 3,034 of JASAND010012210.1, forward strand.
CCAGCTCAGCAACTTGGGTTACTCGGGCAGCAAAACTGATAGCGGGAATCGATTCTCCGTCCCAAAAAACCTTTGTATGCAAAATTTGAGCCACCCATGTAGCAAAATAAGCGAAAAAATTAAGTTCAAAGTTCGACCCAAAATTCACCAACTTTGGCCGGCCAGTACCGAAAAATTACGCACGAAGACAGAAAATCATATAGCATTTGAACGACCCCGATATGTGTACTGTTTAACCATATAGTCAGTATTGCCCCATATATAGCCCAATCTGACTTATTAAGGCGCCTTTGAAGCATACTTTTTGGCCATTTTAGCGTTTTGGCCGACTTTGGCCCCCAGCCAAAAATTTTTTCCGGCCCTGGGAGGCATAAAATCTAGCTTATTTTCTTATTTTTGATTTGTACTACAAGAATATATATGGGTTTCATAGGCAAACATTTTTCTATCTGTAGTTATTCAAGCTACAAAACCCCCTTATGAGACATCAAAAGCGAGAAACCGGAAAAAAACATCACTCTCGTAAGCGATTTTTGGCATAACTTTTTAACGGAAAGTGGTACGGGGATGAAACTTCGCACACATACTAAACTCGACACGTACAATTTTTTGCGCACATAATCTGCGCAGGAATCTGCGCAGCTTCTGCGCAGCCTTGTTTTACACGGTCATTCGACCATTTTCACTCATATTATAGGGGTCGCTACCGCGACCCCTATGATATACCTCAATGAGGTTATCACGTCGTTCAATTTCGTATTTGAGCACTTTCTGGTCATCTTCAAGGGAAGCTATAGTACGCTTCAGTAGCTTAATTTCCTAAAAATAAAGTACAGTACAGCACAGAAATACAGCCACTGCAAAATATGAAGGGTTAAAATAGTCAAAAGCGGGCCGATACAAACAACAGTTACAAAATATGATAAATCCGTAAGACTACATACACTGGTATAATCTCTATTCTGTCGTTGTGATATCATGAGGCTTTCCTCGGTTTCCTGTAGATTGTCCTTCAGCAGATCAACCTCATAGAGCAGCGATGACTTCTCATTGTCCAGCTGGGAATATAGAAACATGGCCTTCTCAAACTTGACTTTGACACGATCCGCTTCATCCTAAAACACAAAAAGTGTGGCAGTCATTTAGGATTTTAAAAGTTGGGGATCCTCCTACTTCCAAGGAGGGGAAGTGGGGGGAAGCGAGCACATAATAAATGTTAAGAGGAGGGGGGAGGCAACAAAGTTAACTAAAAGTTCGATGTTAAGAAAGCAAGCTAGCTTTTTGCCACATAACAGTATTAGGTTTGATACAAATAGTTTAGTTTCAAAAATTCTATGCAGCGTAGCGTCCTGTGGAGCCTTCATAAGTTGGTGTTGTCGGTCCAAAACTTGACATAACATGCACACAAACTCCGCTGCGCCCTGAACGCTGTGTACAAGGTACAGTGCCCAAAGTTTGCAGAGATAGTCCTAAGATACAGTGATTTGATATCGTGCGAGATAATCTCCAGACCGATGTATATTTTTCTGTTTTAGTGATGGGCACCAGGTATTTTTTCATATACGGATATCCGCCTATTTTGCGTTAACGGATATCCGGATATCCGGTTATCCGCCTATTCAAAACTCAAACTTGAAAAAATTTTTAGATTCTACACTTAAAATTTCAATTTTTCGCTGCCCTGTAAATTTCTGTCATAAAAATAAAACTACAACCTTGGTTTTAAAAATATTTTAACCAAAATTTTTAAAATTTTTGTTAAAATTTTGCAAATTTTTCAATATACGTATATATACTTTGTCTAAAATGTAAACGGATATTCGGATATCCGGATATCCAGTGCCCATCACTATGTGTTATACGATTAAAGTCCAAAAATTGGGCGTGGTAGGTCCATACGGGTGGATATTAACAAGACAAGACAAAAGGTATTTACTCGATTATACATATAAGGCTACATACCATCATAGCAGTGGCGCACATAGGAAATTTTTTCAGGGGGGGACCTCAAAAAAATTTGGGGGTCTGGGGGCGAAGCCCACTCCACCCCTCCCCGCCCCCCCCATTAAGTGCGCCCCTGCATCATAGATAACAATACAAGACGCTCGAAAACCCAAATACTTTTAGTATTTAGCCCCAGTAACAGTAAACTTTCGTAGCAAAAAGATTCAGTATCGGTCAGGCCGTTAATCCACCAGAGCTTAAAAAGCTTTTCGGCTTTTCGTAAAAACCCTTTTCGCATCAAAATTTGTACGTTGGCGTACTGAAAAAACGGTGTATATGGTAGCCCACCCAAAACTTTTTAACTTAGATAACATGTTGGCCAACGTTGGGCGAGACAGTAGCTTTCTTCAACGATGTCGTGCCAACCCGCTCGTAGCCTCCCCCTTAATCAGTCATGCAATCAGTGGTCTGCAGTCATTATTTACCATAAACTTCTGCAGTGTAGGCAGACTGCCGAAACAGTTTTACATAAATTTCGAATTACTATAATTAATTATCAATTATTAATATTTCGTAATTAACAAGAACCAAAAATGCTCCTTCGTCGCATGTAAAATACATAATTTATGAGTACTCTCAGGCAGGTTGTACAAACACGGAAACTAGCCTGTAAAATGCATATGAGTAGCGTTGAGGTTGTAAATTAAGGAAAACAAGTTGCGACGGCTTAACATATGAGCATGCCCTACAACGAGGTTCATATTGGCGCATGTCATAATTAGTGATGTGCGCCGGAGCTCCGCTCCGACGGAGCTCCGGAGCGGAGCTCCGGAGCGGGCTTCTGCTCCGGAGCTCCGGGTACCCGGAGCAGCCATTTTCAAGCTTTGATGCCTGTTTGTTGCTCATAATTTGGTTACTAATAAAATTTTTGAAAAGTTTTCATGATTTCTTGCTGTAGTCTCACGAATAGTGCGTAAGAACAATGAATTAGTGCTCGTTTTATTTTTAATACTTTTTCTATTTTGTCAAGACTGCTGTATGATTCGTGTTCTGGAGACAATTTTTCCAACTTGTCAAGATGATAAAAGTGAAAATTAAAATATAATTCTAAGCTACGACCTCTAAGAATTGTTTCAATACAACGTTTTAAATCAATTGTCATTAATTAATCCATTAATTATTCCCTTTTCCGATGAAATCTATTCTTGCTTATACGTAAACTTTCAATGTTTTCTTTGCTTTCATCTCACACATGTTTTCTAATATTTTTCAGACATAATTTCTCCTTGTTCTAATTTATTTTATGATTATATATATATATATACATGCTTTTTAAAAGTTAAACAGTAGATGAAAGCAAATCTGGTCCGCGTTTGTTAAATTTGCAATAATTCATGGATTTGGATGGATGGATGGATTCAAAATTTAATTTTTGACGAAATTCTCGTAACAAATTTCATGAAGTCCTAATTTATGAAATTTAAACTGAGCAAATCTTGAAAAAGTGAGGCATGAGAACTAAACGGCAGTAAACTAGCATTGGCTTTTATGTAAACGCAACATACAGCATAATGAAACAGCCAAGAGTTCTGTGAAAAGTCAAAGTCGGAACTCATTTCAGATCAAAAATACAGGCTAGCAAATAGAGCAAATGTGTATAGCAAAAGAATCAGATTCTGAACATAGTGCGAATCGCTATGTAGTAAACAGTGAGTAGACGTGCTTTTCATTGCAAAAACAATTTGTTTAGCTTAAAATAAAATTTTTACAATTTTAGCGTTTACAAACAGTCGGAGCTCCGCGGAGCTCCGGAGCTCCGGTGCTCCGACAGCCCGCTCCGGCCGGAGCTCCGGAGCGGGCAATTCGTTCGGCGCACATCACTAGTCATAATATAATTTGTCGATATTTGACCTTCATATAAATAGCACGTAAAGCTTTTCATTACAAAATTTCCTTCACACATTTTGTCGCTAAGACATTATACCGTGTATATATACGCATTATACGGCATGTCACTCTGCGCTCCGACTCAGAGCCAAGTGGGGAAAGTATTACGTATGTGAGAGTAGTGTGTCATAGTGTTCCGAGAATACAGTAGGTGTACTATAGTGCTTCCGGAAATAGTAGGTGCCATGGTGTTTCCGGAAACATCGGCTTGCATGTACAGTTCAACTTGAGGTGTCGCAGTTCATTTCGTTCAGTCCATTTCTTTCAGGCCACAATGTTAACATGTTATGTCTATTCAGTCGTTTTTCCTTTAATATGATGATCTGATGATCTTTAACGAGGCTGCACTGTGACGCCAATATGAGCCTCGTTGTAGGACAGGCTCATATGTTAAGCCTTTGCAACTTGTTTTCCTTAATTTACAACCTCAACGCCACTCATGTATGCGCAAACAAGAACCAACATAATATATTTCCGAACACCATGCGGAAATGCAGCAGACACTATTTTAACCACTTTTGGAAAATTTCATATTTGACCCAAAATGGCCTACGTCCCCACACCACCCCACCACAGCACTCAACAGCCACTTTGAGCATGCAATTCTATTACAAAAGTTGCTCAGCTCACTCAGGGCTTTCACATTTGGTACCAAATTTGACCACTTTTGAACAATTTCATTTTGGACCACCTGACCCCTTACCGACCTGACCACTACCTCCAGGAAACGGTTGTCGACTTGACCCTCCAGACGGCAAAGTGGAACCAGCCCAGCAATATAGATGAGTCGCACGCCAAAACGGACACCGGGAATGAGCTGGGCGCACCAAAAACCCCTATAGGCAAAGTTTTGAGAGGCCAAGTAGAGCCTAGTATGGGCCTCCAGGTAACGGTTGCCGACATGACCCTCCAAACGGCAAAGTGGAACCAACCCAGCAACTTGGGTCAGTCGGGCAGCAAAATTGATAGCGGGAATCGATTCTCCGTCCGCAAAAACCTTTGCATGCAAGATTTGAGCCTTTCAGGTCGCAAAATAAGCGAAAAAACTAAGTTCAAAGTTGGAGCCAAAAATTCACCAATTTTGGCAGGCCAGTACCCAAAAATTACGCGCCCGGCAGGAAAATCATATAGCAATTGAACGACCCTGATATGTGTCCTATTCAGCCATATAGGCAGTATTGCCCCATATATAGTCCAGTCTGACTTATTAAGGCGCCTTTGAAGCACGCTTTTTGGCCATTTTAGCGTTTTGGCCGACTTTGGCCCCCAGCCAAAAATTTTTTCCGGCTCCGGGAGGCATAAACATTAGCTTATTTTCTTATTTTTGATTTGTACTACAAGAATATATATGGGTTTCACAGGCCAAAAATTTTTCTACCTGTAGTTATTAAAGCTACAAAACCCCCTTACCAGACGTCAAAGCGGAGAACCGGAAAAACATCTCTCGTAAGCGATTTTTGGGGAAACGGAAAGTGGTACGGGGATGAAACTTGGCAAATATACTAAACTCGACACGTACAATCTTTGCGCACATAATCTGCGCAGCCTTGTTTTACACGGTCATTCGGCCATTTTCACTGATATTATATGGGTCGCTACCGCGACCATACCTGAACGGGAGGCCAAATTTCACTGACCCTTGTGGAAGCAAATTTGGGTACCCCTTGTGAGAGCAATTTTCCTTAGGGGTACTTTTGAAGGCGACTTTAACGCGATTTTTTTGCCATTTTTCAACAAAAAACAGCAATTTTTTAGCAAAAACGCGCATTTTCGGACGTTTTTTCGCAGAAAATAGTGATTATTTAGTGAAAAAATCCGGCGCAGCCGGAAAATTTTTGGAAATTTTAGTCGTAAAACATATTTTTTGGGCAATTTTCCTACCCCTTGTGGCCAATTTTCTTACCCCTTGTGGGAGCAATTTTGCGGCCCCTTGTGGACGACTTCGCCGAGGGGGGAATTTCCCCCCTTGTCCACCTGTGACCGCGACCCCTATGATTACGTAATTAATATAATTCCTTCACATACTGGAATTGGCGCCTACCAAATGAAAAGGTGGATCCGATATCTCACGACTTTTACATACATCCTTTTTACCTTCAGATCCTTCTGAACAGAACGATCTCTATAGACGGGATCCTCTCCGTTCACTTTCAGATCATCCGAACTGCTGCCAGCAGCTGAGCTTTTTCGAAGCACACCAGAATGACTGTAGGTGAGTGAGGGAACACGAGGCACATAAGGCTGAAAATAAAACAAGAAATAACACTCAAACAAGACACTATTAATACAATATGTTTAGTAGCAACACTATACAGAGTAACGGTTTGCTTTTGTAGACCTTTTCCGCGGCGGCAACGTAAGGTGAGACATATATTACCTATTACTGAAAATCACAGATAATGTTGTCAGCTGTACACTTAATTTTTTGAACAGAAAGAGGATTGAAAATATAAAGCGGACGCAAAAATTTTAAAAAGTCTAGTTCGCAGCTGGAGGAGGGACTACCAAGCACTTTAATTTGCGTCATTTATGACTCAGAGCTGGGGTTATTCAAGTGGGAGGTGGGGTCCCTAGAAACGACCTTCTCCCCCAATGACCACAGGGTGACCGTTTGCCCTGAAAAATTCGCTCAGAAGGCCGAATTCTCAAAAATTTTCCGCTTCGCCTAAGATTTTTACTCCATTTTTACTATCACTAAACTTGCTTATTTTTGCACCAAAAATTAACTTTTTCGTAGAATATTATAAAACAACTAGCGCTATTGTTAGCATATTTTTATAAAAATTTTCTCCCCCCTCCGAAAACTGCTCGCGGCTTTCTGGGGGCCCCCAAGGAGCCCCCTAAGAAAAAATTCCAAGAATAAGCCAAAAATGGGGGTTTGACAGCCTGTAATTTAGACCATGTGAAATTTTGTCTAAGAAAATGCACAGAGGATAACTAAGGTATATATTCTGGTACTAAGCACGTCGCCAGAAGACACACCCACCAAACAAGAATCAAACAAGAAATATTTACTGATAGTAACATTTAAAACCTTAAACATACCCTTCGCAGATGATCCGTCATAACATCATAGTGTCTATCAGACTGTTCGTCAGCCTAAAAGCATAAAGTTATTCATAACAGAGATCAATAGTGTATCAATATCAAGATCTGAATAGCGTGCAGTAGCGGTATATAATTGCATTGGTAATGTATATAACCGTTCTTTCTTGACAATGTCAAATGTTAAACCAGGCTGAAGCGAACCCTAAACGTCTCATATTATAACCTACTCCAGTGGCGTAGATAGGTTTTCGCTTTGGGGAAGGGGCGGACTTTTGGCGGTCAAGGGGGGGTCTGGGGTCCCGGCCCTCCCCCAAAGTCGAGAATGTTTCACAATTGATGAATTTGAGAATTTCCGGAACTTTACAAGCCTGGTATGGAAAGAAACATTAATTTTTGATGATACGTAAATTTGATAAATATATACCTTAACATTTTCACCAAAACTCATGCTATTGTATATAACTTTAATTCTTCAATTTAAAGTAGAGTTTTTCAAATTTTCTAAAACCTGCTATCAAAACGTGTTATTATCTGATCATGTTTAAATGTTTTCAAACTATTATACAAGTAACAAAAATGCTCCGCACAAAAGAGGATAATATGTGTGTGTTGGCTGTATCGTATATATCCCTTAAATATATAATAAATATAAATAGGTATATATATCCTTTAAATTCCGGTTGAAGAAGTAAAGACAAAAGTATCATGGGCACGTGACGTTATTTGGCACAGCAAATATTGGTGGATGGTTCCATGTCAAAAGTTGCTCAGCTCACTTAGGGCTTTCATTTGATACCAAATTTGACCACTTTTGAAAAATTTTATTTTTGACCCAAAATCGCCTAAGCCCCCACCCCACCCCACCACAGCACTCTACAGCCACTTTGAGCATGCAGTTCTATGACAAAAGTTGCTCAGCTCGCTTAGGGCTTTCATTTGGTACCAAATTTGACCACTTTTGAAAACTTTCATTTTTGACCGAAAATCGCCTAAGTCCCCACCCCACCCCACCACAGCAGTCTACAGCCACTTTGAGCACGCAGTTCTATGACAAAAGTTGCTCAGCTCGCTTAGGGCTTTCATTTGGTACCAAATTTGACCACTTTTGAAAACTTTCATTTTTGACCGAAAATCGCCTAAGTCCCCACCCCACCCCACCACAGCACTCTACAGCCACTTTGAGCATGCAGTTCTATGACAAAAGTTGCTCAGCTAGCTTAGGGGTTTGATTTGGTTCCATATTTGACCTCTTTTGAAAACTTTCATTTTTGACCGAAAATCGCCTAAGTCCCCACCCCACCCCACCACAGCACTCTACAGCCACTTTGAGCATGCAGTTCCATGACAAAAGTTGCTCAGCTCGCTTAGGGCTTTCATTTGGTACCAAATTTGACAACTTTTGAGAAACTTTATTTTCGACCACTTGACCCCCCCACCCGACTGACCCTTCAAACGGCAAAGTGGAACCAGCCCAGCAAAATAGGTACGTCGGACGGCAAAACGGATACCGGGAATGAGCTGGGCACACCAGAAAACCCCTATAGACAAAGTTTTGAGAGGCCAGGTAGAGCCTACTATGGACCTCCAGGAAGCGGTTTCCGACATGACCCTCCAGACGGCAAAGTGGAACCAGCACAGCAAGAAGGATGAGTCCTACGGCAAAAGGACACCGGGAATGAGCTGGGCGCACCAGAAAACCCCTATAGACAAAGTTTTGAGAGGCCAGGTAAATCCTACTATGGACCTCCGGGAAGCGGTTTCCGACTTGACCCTCCCGACGGCAAAGTGGAACCAGCCCAGCAAGATGGGTGGGTCTGACGGTAAAACTGACTGCGGGAATCGATTCCCCGTGCCAGAAAACCATTGTATGGAAGATTTGAGCGTTCAAAGTTAAATAGATAGCGAGAAATTTCGATTTTTCATTTTTCGAATTTTCGCCATCTTTGACGGGCCACTGTGGTCGCTAGGGAAGTGATAGAGAAACGCAACCTGGACCGTTAGTTAGTTCAATATATGTAATTTCTGAATATAAAAAGAAAACAGCTCCAGCTCGTAACGTTCGACCTGAGCGACGACCACAAAAATGGTCACTTTTCGCTATGAGCCGATTTTTTGCGGCGCCACGGCGGGGGTGTTGCGCATCTTCGGCGGAAAAAAAAGTTGTGATTCTTAAATTCTTTAGAGGGTACTACTAGACCCCATAGCCCTTTAGGTTGGCCCACCGCTGCAGATCACGTGAAAGCGGCGAACATTATGTACAATACAACCATCAAATAGGAGAAACCGAAAAAAAAACATCGCCGCCATAACCGGTCCGGGGCGCAACTTTTTAACGGTAAGTGATACGGGGCTGAAACTTCACAGACATACTAAACTCGATGTGCTCTACAATTTGCGCATGAAATCTGCGCAGGGTCTGCGCAGGATTTTGCGCAGCTTCTGCGCAGCTTATTTTACACTGTCTCCAGCCACTTTTCACACATATTATAGGGGTCGCTGCCGCGACCCCTATGATACATTGGTTTATAAATCCGCCCTTAAATTAGTATAAGGGATGCACCGGGGCACGTAGGAAATCCCGGTAGTAGTACTACCAACTTAAAGCTAGAACCTTTTTAAAAATTGAAAGGTTTAAACCTATTTTACAGTGTACTTTTTCACAAAAAAACTAGCAAACTGTTATGCTCACGCTGCACGCCAGCCTAAAAAGTTTCCCGCTTGCAACAGTTCCAGGGGGGCAACATTAGCTTCGGGGAGGGCGCCCCCCTTATCTACGCCAAAGATCACATTAGTACTTTGTCAGAGCCGGGTTATGAAATTGGGGTCAAAAATTGTCGGTAACAGTACCAATTTGAGTTAGAACTGTTCCATACATGCTTTTAAATCGTTCAACCAAATAAGTAGGAGGGGTAGGGTACACTGCTAATACTTTAGTCTAGGCATAATATGCCTTTATCTAAAACGAATATAAAACTTTTCGCACAATAAATTCTACGTCTCTATGCTCAAAATGAAATAATAATAAATAAAAGCTTTTTAAGCAGAAAACAGCTAAGGTGGCGCTAACAGTACGTACCGGCCAATGAATCAAGCGCCTAATGCTTGACAACAGAAACTGAACGAAACAGCGTGCCGAGACTTCAAAACAAGACGTCATTTTAAAAGAATATAAAATGTATGCAATTTGTAAAAAGTTCAAGAAACTGAGAAGACAAGACACAATATCCGACAAAGCAAACTTATAAAATACTAAAAAGCTCAATTGATGGCCACACCTAAAGAAAGCGAGAATTTATGGACAACTATTAAATTGATACGTACGTAAACAATAAGCCCGACTGAAAACCATACTACGTCGTAGGATAGGACACTGACTATATTTGGAAGTACGTACACAGTGTATATATACAATATTTTACTTGACTACACATAATTTCAAAATATTTTGTTTATTTTTTAAACTATTATTTGCCAGCACTCAGTAGGAAGAACGCTGGGGGCTTGTGCAACAGTAAAACAAGGTCACAGCAGAGCAGAAGAACTACGAAAGCCTCGCTACATTTTCATTTCTGTAGAATGTAGATTATACTTATATTGCACCAGGTTTAGCACAGTATATATATATACATAGCACGGCCAGTAAATGATGAGCAAGTTGCTGATGTAAAAGTTGAAAGGTTAAATGCTATTATTTAATTTTAATTATATGTTACGTACAAAACCCGAAATCATACAAAACTAGTTTTGTATGGGTCATTTTGTACAAAACTAGTTTTGTATGGCCTTCCTCGTACAATTCTAGTTTTGTATGGTATCTCCCGTACAATTCTAGTTTTGTACGGCCTCCCTCGTACAATTCTAGTTTTGTATGGCAGTGACCGTACAATTCTAGTTTTGGACGTACAAAACTGTTTCAGTAAGATTTAGCAACCATTATTTATTCATTATATACTACTAGTATTCAAGTTCGTATATACATAATTTCATAATTTGGGAATGCAGTCGGGTAACGTGGAAGCTTACTTCTACCTGCGCTTATCATCTCCTTCAAAGCTCCAATTCCTACCTACGCCTAATTCATTCTGTCAAACTCACATTACTACTTACGCCTGAATAATGTTTACGCCAAACTCAGAGTCGTACTTACGCCTAAAATCTACAGCATCCATTTTCTGTCTTTGTTCCTAAAGCTGTTTCAATTTTTCTTAGGTTGGGTTTATCTTGTGAGATCTAAATACCAAATTTGCGACTCAACTTCATTTATTAGAAAAAAATTTCCAAAAGATTCCAGCAAATCCGAAAAATTTTTAAATTTTAAAATAAGGTAGTATTTTTTAGGATTAAGCAAGCAATTCGAATGGGGACTTTTTTCGAAATTCTCGGAAATTTTCCAAATGGGACCAAAGGGAAGGCTGACATGTCTTTGAATGTATTTATAATTTCCCTAGTTTAAAGCATTGGCCCCAATTATATAGGACTAATTATTATATTGAACGGGATATGTCCAAAATGGAATCCGTAAAGGATTCATAATAAACAGAAAAATTTTATTGGTAGTAGTGGTAGGGTTCATATTGCTGTATACAATATTTGTGTTTAGTGTTATGTTGCAAAGTGACTTCTAGAGAAAATTAAGAAGCAGCAATTTGCCTGACTCCGAATATACCGGGACCAGGATCACTACGAAACGTCTTTAGAAAGTTCGTATATTTCGAATCTACACAACCTGTACAGTTAAGGAGTGCCTAGTTATGCTGTCAGTTCGACAATATATACCAGTAGATTGCTTAGAAATTACACCAATTTTGAAAAATTTGAATGTATATACGTAATTATTTACCATAAAAACAATTTCTCGACTCACGTATATATACGTAGTAGTTTGTTTAATCTTTACATTTATGAACTCCCCTTTTTAAGGGAATTTCGTTCCGAGAAAGAAATATTTTTCTTTTTACTAGGAAATTTTATCTTACACGAGTTATTTACTCAAAAGCAATTGATGCACAGCGCCAATTTTCAGCTAAGCAATAGCGCGCAAGAAAGTTTTGTCAAGGGCGTGAGTCTGCTAAGCTCCGCACATGGGCTACAACCGTTTAAAGCTCACGCAAATGACAGTCTCTGTTTGTCGGCTGTTTTCCTACAGAGTGGGATGGGATGGGGACAAAATCACATAGAAAAGCCCTCCAGGATTAGGGCCTACCCACCAGACCATAACGTGTCCGATAACAAAATTTCTAAAGATTCCACAGCTTCGCCGAACTCTTTAAAGTTTCTGTCAACTAATTCTAGCAAATTTAAGTGTAAATTTTAGTTTTGCTGTTCGCTCAGCAGCACAAAAATGTTTTTAAATATAAACATTTAGCCCACCCAAAACCAAGTCCGGCCTAGGGGGAGGTCGTGCACCTCCGCAGATTTCTCCCCTCAAATTTTGACATAGAAAAAGCAATCATGCAGCGTGCAACCTTCGGAAACATTAAAAAATCACTAACTTACATCCCGCTGCTGCTTTTCAAGCTCTCGAATGCGAATTAAGCGAGCTTCCGCGCGCGCTTGTCGGCGTTTAGCTAAGCGATCTTCTGCCTACAACAAATTCACAGGCACATATATACGTATTCAAAATGAAAAACAGTTTGCTTGAGGGTGTAAAGTAGGACAGCGCAAGCTGAAGATCATAAATCATAACACCATAAAAATCACAGTATATATTTAATCAAAGATTAGGTGTTCAATCCGTTTTTAAAGATTCATATTCACAAGACACTACGCGTCTTCATAGCTCTTTCTCGCCCAACCTGACCCGAGCTGCAACATAAAGAAGTTAGTAACCGATTTAGTAAGTTTATACCGATACAATAGTCAATATATATTTCCTGTAGGTAAGAGACGAAGGGAAAGCTCAATTTCAGAAAAAGCATTCATAAGATGTTTTTAATACACAGACGACATTTATATTATATGCAGTCCAAAACCTTCCTCCAAATATTCAAAAAAGTTGCGATAGATGCATGCCTGCTGCAAAGGTAAAAGAAATAATTATATAACATAAACACTAGAAATACGAATATGACTGACTGAGCATAACACATAGTACGATATCTTTACATGAGAAATCGACGTACATCACGGGCAATCTTATTCAAAGCCTGTTCTTCGGCTGTGTGTTGAGTAACACGTCTTCTACCAGGAACCGACATAGAACTTAAAAGACCTTTAAAATAAAAAAGATTGTATTGGCAAGATTAAAGCTCGTTCAACGTAAATATATAGGACTAAACTACAGCTGGATTTTCTTTAGTGAAGGGGGGGGGGAGCGGGGGGCCCCCCCCCCCCCCCACTTTTTTGGGCTTCCCCCACTCACTATAGGGTGCCCAGAAAATGCCAAATTTTAAGGATCTTAGGTCAAACTTTTCAAAAATTGTGGTCAAACATGGTCTATTTTAGTACTCAAACTTGATTTGTTAGCACTTTTAAGCATAGTTATAGCGGTATATGTAGAAAACAGGCTATTTGTACTGCATTTTTGGCATTTTTAGGTCACTTTGGATCCCCCCCACTTTTGGTCTTCATCCCCAACTAGTGGGGGGGGGGGCTCATCCCACTTTTTTCGCCTAGAGAAAACCCAGTATATACAGTGCAGTCAGATACACAAGGGGGCGGATTACAACTATAGTACCGAGTAAGTAAGTAAATATTACTTCCCACCCGCTAGCGGTGAGCCGTCGCGACGTCCCTTCTTAGGGACACTCAATGCAAGCAACCCTGCTTTACACAAGGTTGCCGTCACCGAATTTACCGAAGGCTTATCATCCACACTTTTGTGTGCAGAACAGTAGAAACGAGACCATAATAGCCGAGCAGCATGTTTTTGTACCGACACTCCGTCAGTGCGTTATGCCTACTGGAGGGAGAGTCTCGAGCTGATGGCCAACCCACCATATCGTCCATCTGACCAACACACATCGACCATTAGCAGGGAGGATACCAGCAGTCGTCCTGGTATAGTTTGTCTTACTAGTAGTAATATACGTATATATACTTTGTCCAATGTTCCCATAGTTTCACCGAAAATTTTCGCTGGGGGGAGTCAATTTCTGAAATTGGTCGGTCGGCCCCCGAAATTTGATGGGGGGGGGGTAACCTCTTCAGGTGCGTATCCAGGATTTTAAAAAGGAGGGGGTCCAAAGGGGGGGGGGGGGGTGCGAGCCTTATTTGTCCTCAAAAATGGCCAAATTTGGGCAAAAAACAGCTACCAATTCGAAAAATTTTCCGGAAAGGGGCCCGGACCCCCTGGGCCACCCCCCTGGATACGCCCGTGCCCCCCGCCCAAATTGGGACCTCAGAAGTCTAAAATGGCCTAAAAATGCAAAATTATCTGTATGTTAACGCTTTTTTGACAAAACAAGGCTTGATTTGATAGTTTTAGACGTTTTTACACGGTTAGAATCAATGAGTCAAAATTTGAGAAAAATTTTTCAAAAAATTACCATTTTTGGTTCCAAAAAGGCGGGTGGGGGTCACTGGCGGATCCAGGATTTCGTGACGTGGGGGGGGCGGTAAAAAGTTTCCAGCGGGGGGGTCTGGGGGGCGGAGCCTCCCAGAAGTTGAAGAAATTTTTTGTAAATAAAATCGGTATTCGGATCATTATATAATTCTTTTTATACTGAAGAACTGAACAAACTTTTTAAAATTCTTGACATTTTTAGGCAAAAATGGTAATTTTATCCGAAAAATCGGATGCATTTCAAGCTTTTTCTTCACAAATGCAATAAATATATATATGCGGTTAAAAAGTAGAAAATATTTTGGTTTTTGCCCGTTTTCCTCTTTCGCTCCTTAATTTTGCCTACATTCGAATCGCGACGGGGGGGGCGGCCGCCCTCCCCCTGGATCCGCCCCTGGTGGGGGATAGGTGGGGGTAGCCGAAAATTTTTGGGGGGTTCCTCCCCACCCCCTCCCCTGGTGAAATTATGAGTGTTCCTTCCTATAGTACCGAAATTGCCAGAACATGATCGAAAAACTCCAGAAACCTAAGTAAGAAATAGATGCTAAAATATAGCTAAAAGCTAAAAAACTGCACCGAGGCCGAAACTGCTGAAGCCCCATCATGGCTTCGACCGCTGGCTCTTTAATGGGGTCCCCATACACTGGCTCATTTCTGGGCCAAAATTTATAGGGGGTTCGAAGTTGTTCCCCCTGGGCTTACCTTACTGGGGGTGGCGGGGGGGACGCCCCCCCACTCGAGCACCTCCCCCACTCGCCCCACCCCCACTGTTCTGCGCTTCCCCCCCACTCACCCTAAGGTGCCCACAAATAGCCAAATTTTTAGGATTTTTGGTCAAAATTTTTCTGGCTTCGCCGGAAATACTTGATCAAAAGCACCTTTTTGGTGCGAAAACTTGATTTTTGAGTACTTTTAAGCATAGTTATAGCAGTGTATGTGGAAAACGGGCTATTTATAGGGTCTGGGTAAAACCCGGCTCCGGCCCCGGCCCCGGCGCACATGGGTAAAACCCGGCCCCGGCCCCAGTCCGGCGCACGCAGAGTTTAATAAGTGGGTAAAACCCGGCGCACTAACAGTGTAAATTCTTATGCAGTATAACAGAGGTGTATGTGTAATTACGCATATGTGTAAAGATTTAAGATTTAGTTTATGAGCATAATTTCCCTGGAACTTTGGGTCTGGGGGGGGTAAATTTTGGAAGGTTGGTGGTCGACCCAAGACATGTGATGGGGGGTACCCCCCCAACCACCCCCCCCCCCCCAGAATTCGGACCTCAGAAATTTCGAAAAATGACCAAAAAATGCAAAATTTTCGGTAATTTAGCCATTTTTTCTTCAAAATAAGGCCTCTTTTCCACGTTTTAGGCGTTTTTGTACCGTTTTAAAGCGATTTTGAGTCAAAATTTTAGAAAATTTTTTCAAAAAATGACCATTTTTCGGCCAAATTTAGCTAACTTTTTGGGTCCAAAAAACGCTGGGGGGTTCGGGGAGAGGGGGTAGCCGAAAAGTTGGGGGAGGGGTATGTCAAAAATTCGGGGGGGGGGGGTAAAATTGGTCAAAAATTTTGGGGGAGGGGATACCCCCCCAACCCCCCCCCCAAAGGAAAGTATGTTTATGTATGAGTATTGAGTTTAGTTTTATATATATACTTTACAGTGTCTTACGCAACCTTTTCTAGCCATTTTGTATTAATTCATGGTTGGTACTTATAATTTTGAAATAATATATATAATTCAAATAAATAATTTTGAAATATATGAAGTATATTTTGTATGAACTGTTTAAAAAGCTTAAAATTATCCAATATTATTAATTCCTAAGACATTCCTAAAGTTTAAAACATTTAAGTTTTACGTTTTCCAAAGGTGACGTCAAGGAGAACTGGAAAATTTTGGTATATATGTCTTATCCCCCATAGTAAATTTTACAAGTTAATAATTTTTGAATTTTAAAATTTAAATTTATCGTCATGTTCTTTATTTGGTCTATTTCTATGTCAGCAAAATTTCTTGAATACTTTTTAATTGCGTACGTATTGTTTCTAAATATTGTTTCATATTGTTTTAAAACTTCGTGATGTATATATATGGTAAAAATAAATTTAAAACCTTTGCTATGCATTTATTTCATTAAATGCAAAATGTTTCATTAAACCCAATGTATAAGATAAATATATAATTGCGTGAATTAACTGTGAAAAAATCACAGTGAAAACAAAACAATGCATACATATATATACTTTTCCATTATTGTGAGCGATTATATATATGTACTGTTTGCAGTATCGTAAGTTATACGCAAATCTGTATTTGCATGCACAATACACACGTATACATGCACGTGTTAAATTGCGCCGGGTTTTCTGAACATTGGGGCCGGGTTTTACCCTGCGCCGGGGCAGGGGCCGGGTTTTACCCTGCGCCGGGGCAGGGGCCGGGGCCGTGTTTTACCCACCTAAAACAAACGCATGCGCCGGAGCCGGGGCCGTGTTTTACCCAGGTGCGCCGGGGCCGGGTTTACCCACACCCTATGTATACAGCATTTTTAATATTTTTGGCCCATTTTAGTCCCCCACTAGTGGGGGGCGTCCCCCCACTTATCTTTGCCTAAAATAAACCTAGTCAAATATGGGCTTTTTAGTGGGGGGGGCAGGAG
>JASAND010012211.1:0-67120 GCA_030248195.1 Trissonchulus latispiculum
GCAGGGGAACAGGGATTTATAGTCTCAATGGGCGACTTTAATTTCAACTCTAACCTCAAATACGGATAGAGCTGGGGATTGTTAGGGAAATCCGCAACACTAGCTTTCCTGTAAAAAGATGATCTTTATTTTCAAGAATTACAGCTACTACAAACTCAACAGATAATTATATGGTACAAGAGGCAGTAACTCAACGAATGATACAGTTTCAATGAGCAAGCACTATGAAACTACAAGGTAACAAAGTAGAGGAGTATTAAAACTAGGTATTAACATTCATGGACAGACAGGGGCTATTATTACACGACGGTGTTTAAACGAGAAGGATATAGGCACTACTCCGTCATTGCTGATTGTCAGAATTAGTATACATATAATAGATTAGGTTAGATTTTCTAGATTAGATACGCTAGACTTAACACTCTACTTCCTGATTATTTCATGGTATAGCCTAGTACTACGTTCAGACTCTGACCTTTTCCAACTCCGAGGGGCTAGTTACACAGATAAAAGGACATAAACACACAAGGTACGAATTCAGTTAGTTTATAATCCGAAAACGGGTGGGAGCGAGATTGGCTACGTTCTGGCGTCTCCGTGTAATTGACTGCCCAGGTAACTAAATTTCGAGAAGTGTTCCGTCTCTAAAAGGGATAAAACACAGTTACAGGCCGGAAGAGAGTCGGGTATAACCGGAAAGGTCGGATCGGCTTTCTCAGATTATTATCTCAAGATTACTACAAAATAGACTGATCAAGACTGTCACTCAGGTTATAGGACAGCTTCAGCGGCGAGGATCAGGATGCAGGCGATACTGTTTTCATTGAACATGGAGTTTTAGATGACCGTGAAAAGACAGGTTTTAAGTTCGCAAACGACAAGGTTTTCCCAGCGGTGACTCAGGGTAGGCTACTAGACGCTGCGGTACGGTGCTGATTATCTGCACCCAAAGTTCGAACACTGGCAGTACCTTAGACTGGTAATTCCAAGCTGAACAAGTACAGACCGCGACTGAGCAGGATCAACTGGATCCACAAGGCTGCCAAATGATACGACTGGCGCACAGGTCCGGATTAGTCCGGACCCCACAGAAACTCTGGACTGACGGACTTCTCAATTTGGATATCAGGCAGTATTGATTTCAGAGATAGCAGACTCAGGGAGCTTCGCGCAGACGTCGACTGGCTACCTGAATCAAATGGGTTAAAACCCATTAGAAACAGAGGTGGTGGGGATTAAAACCCCAGCAACTATTATCCGGACCGATTGGCTTTCACTTGCGGGTTCTAGACCCGAATTGAGTATTGCGTAATTTGTTATATGTTAGTTTTGTGCTTTCAGGTTGAAAACCATTTGAAATTGAAGAAACCGACGTTTTTGAGCGATTTACTGAAGAAACGGACAACACTGGTCACGATTGTGGCCATTTTGGACCTTTTGGCCAAATATGCAAATGAGGCTCTGACCGAGCCTCATTTGGGCATGAAGTCACGTATGCACTACTCAGCACCAACTATGAACCTATCAATAACTCATCTAATCTAAACTGCTACGTACTGTCTAGTTACTAATTACTAATGCTGACTAGTAATGTATTAGGACACAAATATGGCTACTGAACAGTATAATGCCTATTACTACCGATTACTACCTATTACGGACTAACTGTTACAAACTAAGGCCTATTCTGACTATTGCAGGCCTTAACTAGACTAATAACAACGATTATTACCTTAGCCTGATCCTGTAACCTAGTATTTGGCTCCTAAACTGAATTACTGCAAATATGCAAATGAGGTTACCTAAATTCCTAAACTAATCCTAGAATCCACCTAAATGTATGTAGATTGATCTTTTCTTGCAGAGGCTCCGCCCCTTAGATAAGGCGACTTACGCGGGCCTCTGAGGTCAATCTAAACTGCTTCTAGCTCGTATAATTGCATTTCCTAGAGAAGTAATTATAAAGCATATAAATACCGCTTAGAATCCTAATCATAACCTGACTGCACAATAACCATGCACATAACCTACTACCAGTAACTATTAATCCTAACTATTACTACTAATATAAGCTATTTACCTACGATATTTATTCCATTTATTATAAACTACTTATTGCCTAGTATATTGCTAAGACTACCGATTGCCTAATATATTGCAAACTAGCTGTTGCCCTACGGACTATACTCAAGACCTCCGCGAGGGGTTTACATGAGCAGTCCCACGTATACAGTTATAGTCATACGGCACGCACACCTTTCAGTCGAATTATTGCAAACACACAATGCTCACGTATACCATCCACACAGAGTCATTCATACAACTACAGTTACTCGTCTTCACACATACGAATTCAGACATTCGTTGACAGTTATACAAATACAATTATGCAGACACGTTCACACCGCATTCATTCCACATTCACACGTCATGCATGCCTGGCTTCGTTCACAACCTCAACTGGAGGAATTTCTATGAGGAGCCCACATTCATACATCACAATTAATATCCTAAACTAATAATACTAAATTGGGGCTAATTCCCGTAATGCTAACCTAACTTGAACTAATTCCTAACTATCATCTAGCTACGGTGTGAGTGTGTAGTGTGTACATTCTATTCGGGAATGGCCCAGAAATGGCCATTCCCACGTGATCGCCCGTGTGTTATTTCCTTTTATTTGCGTAAAAGCCAATGGGGGATAATAATTGCTGTTTTAGCAATTATTACTACAGAAACGGCTAAGGACAGCTTTAGTTTAAAGGGGAGCCGGTATTCCCCTGTTAAAGTCTTGATAATTAGAGATTAAACAAGATTTAAAGAGAACTGGGTTGAAGGATGTTTTTGAGACCTTATGTTTTAACCCGGCAATTATTAAAAACAGGACATTGTTACGACAGTTAATTTTCGAACGCAACGGAAAAACATGGCCGGCAACTCTAGTTACTGGCTGTGGGGTTAAAGGGGTTCCTAACCTGAAAGACTTACTCCCGGGGAGTGGCCTAACTCCCCTTCCTCAAGGTTGGTAGGTAAGGGTCCTCCCCTAAAACGAACTACCCAAATTTAGGTTGATTTTAGGGTTTTAAAATAGGTTTTGTGGTGAAAAACTGAGAAGGTTAGAAAAGATGAAAATGACGGTTTTAGAGTGGTTTGAAAGAGGTAAACTCGTAAATATTTACCTGGAAGTATGGCCGAAAAGGGGCCTTTTTGGGAAAGGCACAAAAAATGGGAAAATGGTGAGTTTAAAGACACGTTTTTGAAATGAGTGGTTTTCGAGGTTCGACTGCTCGCAAACCATTTGGGAAGAGCTAAAAAAACAACCAAAAATACCCCAGAGGGTGGGGCGAAAGGCCCACACCCTCACAGATACAATACAGAAAAATGAAGGGCACTTGGCCCGAAAAATAATACAAAAAGTGGTCTTCCGGGGTCCGAAGACCCCGGGAAATAGCAGCGAAGGCGGGACCCGGGGACCGCCTTTGAAGCATAATGGTCCCCGGGTCAAAAGCAGTGCACCCCGTGAGCCGTCCGAAGACATATGGGCTCACGGGGGCGGCCAGAAACGTGAGTGCCTGGCTGGCAGAACCTAAAATAGAAAACCCTAGGGGACATGGGGGGAAGGGGAGCGGTGCTATAGTCCAGGCCTCCGTATATTTGGCGCAGGACACACCTCTCCCGGGTACATACGGACTAAATGAGGGGGGAGAAAAGTAATGCTAATAATTCTAAGGGGAGAGAGACCGACCTCTCTCCCCGACTGCCAGCCAAGCACTGACTGAAAGCTTCTGTTTTCAGTTGAGACCCCATCAGGGGGTTGGCCTTACAGCTTCTGGCAGCTGATTGGCTGCCTGGGCGTGATCACGTTTTCTAATTGGGCTACCGAGTCGTGACCTACGGTAGCCCACAGGCGCGTCTGGCGGCTGGAGGACCCTGGAATTGATGAGGACAGGTGACCCCTAATTTGAAAAGATGGATGGCCAAAGGCCGGATTTTTGATATCAAGTTTTAGGGGTCACTGCTGGAGCTCATAAATTTGCAATAAACAGAAGCTCCAATATTTTCCAAAACTTGGTCCTCCAGCGGCCGACACAAAGGGTCTCCCTTGCTTATTAGAAAGCAAGGGAGCCACACCTGCTTGGTCCATCAAGGACCCAAAAATGAATAACAACTTACGTAAGATTAGCAGGTACCTAAACTAAAATTAACAATATTAACCTACCTAAAACTACTAACATTTACCTAAGTAATTAACAACTTAAGTACCTAAGTACCTATTATTATTGTTATATATATATATGTTTATTTACCTACGTTTTTTACTGAGTAGTGCAAAGGCTGGATTCAGCCTTATATGGGGGAGGTCACAGGTGACCCTTGTGAGGTCATAATTGTAGGACTTACGTGAATGAATGCGTGAATGGCATTCGTTCACGTAAGGTCTGGGAGCTTTCCACGCTCTTCAGACAAACAGACGGGCGGTCAAAGATGAAAGGCCGACCCGTAAAAGGGAGAGAAAGAGGGAGGAGTTAAATAACTCTCTAAAGAATGGAATTAAAAACCCAATACGTAAGAGTTAAAATGTACTAATTTAACTTGTACTTTTGTTGTTTCAGGGGGAAGAAGACAAATGGTTTCGAAATTGTATTTTGTCATTGTTGTTGTTTGTACTGTATCTTTTAACAGATTTAGGTGAAATGACGATGGAAAGGTCAGAGTCTTGAGTCTTTGATTGTGGCTAATTGTTGTGAAGTGCCGAATAAGTGGGCAGAGGATCTAATTCTGACTAGTCCGGCAATGAGCTACGTTAATACGGGCAAAATAAACAATATAACACTTATACACTATGCACTTGGTACCTAGAGTTGAAAGACTAAAAACGTTTTCTTTTCTTTAGTTTCGGGAAATTAATTTTCTAAAACCTTTTTTCATTACAGCCTTCCCCACTAAAAGGGCTAGGTTTTTGACTAGGGAGGGCACGGTAAAACAGAAAGAAAACACGGCAGACTTTAGTTATGCATAATGGGGCCATTTTTCTAAAGCTACAAAAGGTTCGGAGGAAGCTTTGCAATACCCCAAGACTATTGACCATCAAATGGCATATGAGGCAGTAAATAAGAAAACACAGTACAGACAAATTAATAAAAATCCAGCTATAGCAAATACAACGAATATGGTACAAGTACAGATACGCTACAAGTTTTACAAATTACAACAGATAAGATCGACATCAACAAATGTAGTACAGCAGACATACGTGTTGGAAAAGCTCAGAGTCTGATAGCATTTCAAATCGTGATGTTATTTTTGTTCGTATTTTTAAGTTGATTCTTTGCAAATTCCTACTTTACCTATTCCTTCCAAAACGTGACATTATTTTTGGTAGCGTCTTTTGAATATTCTTACTTTTCTTATCCCTATTGTTCATTCTACTAATACTTGCTGTTCTCATGCTAAATACTTGCTGTTCTTATTCTACGATTCATTCTGTTCCTAATTACTTCCTGTTCATATTTATTCCCCCATATTCCTATCTATTCCTATCCTAACCCACTTAAATGGATTGATTGACGACTTAGGGGGTGAATGTGGTTAAGATCAGTTATGGCTTTTAAATTTTTGATAATCTCAAAACTAATCTATACTGCGGAATAAGAGTTAGGATAGTATAAGACAGGATCATGAAGGAGATACATGAATGAAGACGAGAACTAGCATGTAAGTATATACTATAGAAGGGTATACATAAAAGCTATAGTACAGTATTAAGTCATGAAATAGTTACAAACCTACACAAGCAAAGGAGTAGCTAGACAGAAAATGATAGATTGGCTATATACATGGCAGGAGCGCATTTCTATGAGAATTCAGTAGCTATGATGGGGAACTGAGACTGCTGAATTCTAAAATGTAGGAGGATTAGGATGAAGCCTAACTTCGTTCCCGCCTCAACCATGAGAGACCATGGTGCCTCGGTATGAGCGGGACGAATGTTTACTCATATTTCAAGTTTTGTAGAATATTCAGCAGTTTCTGTCCACCATGGGCACTGAAGTGTAGATCGATCGAGCAACGAGCGGTTCTTGCTGGCGCGAAGCAGGACGGATCATTGAACTCGTCATGAATAGGGATGATGTCGATGTTGTTGCCGCATTCACGCATTGATGAAACAATTGTCTTCAGTTCTCTGTTCACTCGTTTTACGGTAAGCTGGAATTTACTAGGCTGTCCAGGAATGTGATGGGGCTGATCGAAGCGAGGGGGAATTTCCGCAATCCAAAGCTTAACTGATGGATTCTGGTTACAAAAGTGCTTTAACCCACGATACTGTCGGATGATGGATTTCACAAGCCTGGGTTCAAGGGCACCATCTTTGGAGTGGACAGGAGTCCAGGGGTCCATGGCAATGTTGTTGGTGCCTCCAAAAATAACACACCCTTTGTGTCCTTCGTGGATAGCCAGGCATGCTATCTTTATCAAGTCTTGAATTCTCGCACCACTGACGGGAACAATGATCAGCTCAGCATTAGTTGTCTCCGGTAAACGGTATCCTTGGGAGTCGGTGACAACCAGAACATTGCTGGGTTTGCTTCCATCTAGGGAGGCTCGGATTTCCATCAACAGTTCACCCATGACGTTTTTCCCTGGGAAGTGGGGCGAGCTACTCCGTGATAGTTCCCTTTTGGTAAGTCCTGCGCTGTAGAAATAATCTCGTCGGTAGGGAGGTATATTATCTGAGGCCGCTTCCACCAAGATAGAGGGGTGGGTATCAAGAAGCAGCTGTCTCAATTCCTGGTTTTGGTAGAACTTAGAGAATACGATTCCTCCGATTATGGCTAACTTGCATTGTTCCCACTGCTTTGCTTTGACTCGGATTTGCTTTGATAACCGTTTGGCATCAAATCCGTTTTCAGTGCCGGAAATACATTTGGCTAGGATATCATCCTCTGCAATCCACGCTTTACCATATTGGTAAGTAGCTTCCGTGGAGAGAAATTTTCTTCCAGCTTTTCTCACGGTGCAGGAGTACATGTTGGATAGGAAATCCTTTTTTCCACAGAAAGCAATAATTGGGGCCATGGTTCGGTATCTAAACAACAGAATCGCATAAGAATGGAATCAAGGATTCCTGTCGGCAAGAAATCCACCCCATTGGTTGTCATGGAGACCATGGTGCCTCGACGACCAAGAGGACAGACCCTCGCCACACCAAGAAACCGGATTTCCAAACCCTGCCCTTTTATGCAAAAAATGGGTAACGTGTCATAAAAATCTTTACTGACTTTCACGAAGGATACCACTCAAATGTAAATTCAGGAAGTGGCTACGTGGATTGCAGAAAACGATAGCAGTGGTAAGTCGGTGTTTCTATTTGCAAACCTTAGCTACATTAGGGACACTACAATAAAGTAGATCCACCGTCCCGTTTTGCAGCCTATACTAGCTTTCGACCAGAGTTGCCATCTACAGTGCCGCCCGAACATCCCGAATACCCGGGTAACTGAGAGTACGTGGGCTCCACTGGCACCGCAAAAAGGCTTCTCTGACAGAACGCTCTTGGAGATTAGGCGAGAGAAGAAGCAATGAAAGCCAACATCAAATAATATATAACCGATTTCACATTTGTTCAATATTATCAGGCAAAGTACGCAGGAGTTACAGAAACATACACGCACACATTCCGCTTTCATTCAAATTGTCACCGTAAGCGTTGAACTCTTATCCCTACTGCTGCTAGATGTTAGAGGTGGAATCTGCCTGGGTAATGTAACGATTACCTCGCTTACAGTAGGAACTTCAAGACATGGAGTATGCACATATACTTGTAATTTTATTAGAGTTCTATTGTAGTAGTGGGTTAAGATTGCTGTTTTGGATTCCTAGGCGACTGAAAATCTCACATGAATACTATTATAATGAGGAACATCAGGGAATGACTACAAATACAAATAACCTTTATGGCATCGGGCCATCGGCTAGTCGTGGGGTAAGATCGATCACTTTACAGTTTTATTGTGCAGTTAAGCTTCACGTTCTCAGTGAGGTAGTAATTCTGAGAATAGTTTTCGCAACATTACTTTAACGGGATACGATGTTTCAGCAGGCCTTCAAATTCAACATTCAAACAAACATGCATACTGTATGAAATATATATTATTCAAGCTTATCAGTAATTGAAGAGTCATTCTCACCAGTATGCCACTCACAGACTATTCTCGATACAGTGCATGTTTGTGCTAGTCTTGTGTTTTGGTTCTATGTTCAGTCTCAACTTTATGGTGGAGGCGTTCAGTGGTTCATTCATTCATAATTCATTCAGCAAACATTCATCGTACAAGTTCTAGTTTCGATCAGCATAACGGAAGCCTCTTTATTGTAAGGGCAGGATAACTGTCACTATTCACAAAAGGGTGATCTGAAGAGAGATGTCAAAATTGATATATTCCTGCCCGTAATTTTAAATGCCAAAACTCAGATCGCAGCTTTATACGCTTGTAAGAGCGTTGTTTTAAACCTTGGTTTAGGCTAGCGTTTAGTGTCATCAAAAGTGGCGTCCTGTTAACTTAACTGTTGGTTTGTGATTTGTTTGTCGGGAGAGTTCTGAGTGTGTCGCAGATTAGATGGGATTATTGTGCTTGAATGTTAAGGAAGTCTTACTTAAAGCCGCTACCTTTTGTAGCAACAATACTTTTAAGGAAGAAAACGGCTGTTCAGAGGATTCTCCCTATTTTTTCAGATATAAGGATTTCCAAGAATAAAATATTTCTTCCTACTTCCGCACTTCCAGTTGCATAGTATACCTACCCTAGACTAGTAAGTGGAATAGAGATAGCTAACAGAGATTGCGCGTAAAATATAAATGAGACTTGTCTGTGTGATTGGGTCAGGATGGTTCTAGTTTCGTGATGATGCTAACTTATACTATAAACATTAGTTCCGTATCTTGACTAACTTCTCCCGATGTCACAACATTAATCCCGCCAACTGACACAGTCACAGAAGGTTAATTTCATGCGACCAGACAACTAAACCTTAGCCTGAGCCAGAAATCACATAGAAAACACCAAGCCGAACTCCTAATACGGAAAACGTTACATTGCACCGTAAGCTGCTCTATTACTCAACAGTTTATGGGAATTCAGCGCTCTTAACAATTTCTTCATAATCAATGTTACCTTCAACCTGCTTCTAGGTTTCAATGATTTTTTACCTAGGTGTGCTTGCTCAAAACCGTGGTCACTGTAATCTCAACATGCTATTTATCAATGGGAAAAAGTAAAGTGAGAGAATATCCTCACCCCTGCTTCAGGGATCAGGGGTTTCGATGTTCACCCCCGGATATACAGCCGCAAAGCTAGAAGTGTTCTCTCACATGCTTTCTACATCCGTAGAAGGGGGCCGGCCCTTCAAGGAGGACGACACGCTTTACTCGGGCTCCTGTTACCTTCCCACAACGGTGATACCAATTTACCGGTGAATTAAAGGATGGATAGTTGGATTGACTAGAACAACGGAGAACCTGTATATATGTGCCTAGTCCCATGCTCAGGAGAACTGTGAAAGCCTTGTGACAGCGGGGATTCGAACTTTAGATAATCGGACACGCGTCGAACGCGCTAACCGCGCGGCCGTCATGGCATACCCATCAAAAATAGGGATTTAACACTATAAGGTTATTTCACTAAAGGACCTTAGTTTCAGTCTCAGTTTCTTTTCGATGAAATTTTAGTTCGAGTTTCAGCTCAGTCAAATATCGCAGAGTCTAGGCTTCAGCTAATATATAGAATGTATAAATGTATAATCTTTTAGATTCGATAAAAAGAATAAAGAAATAGCAGATTAGCAGATTCGAAACTTCACGTTATGGAGGAGGAGGACAAAAACCTAGTCTTGGCCAGGTCTTTGCCCAAGCTAGTCTCAGTTACTGTTTCCATGCGCAGCCTAAAATAATTTCAACCAGGGTTATGGCATGAACAAGGACTTATTCGGTGTAGTCACCTAATAAAAGGAGAGTCGGATTATAAAACAAAAGAGGAAAGCTTGTAGTCTCTTTGTTGACAATTCATCTAATTACATCAGTACAGCAGGCTTAAGGACTTCTTAAGTATGAAACGAGGTTGATAGAATGAACGAAAAAGGAGTGAACTGTGCCGGTTGAGACTGGCAAGGCAAACTGGCGTCTGATGTACTAGTTGGTTGCAGTGCAGCAACAAATCCGCAGGCCACAATATCACCTATATTAATCCTAATTTTTGCTGTTAGCAACTTTTTGCTATAGTGTTGCAGCAGTAGGCGACTTTGACTGCATTTTCAGTTTACCATATTCAAACGGTTTCAGAGTGACAAAAGCTGAATTAACGATTATACATTTCGCGGTGGAGTCAAAATGGCAAAATTACTGTTTAGGTGCCGGAGATCTTTGCCTTTTTAGAATTATTGAAGTCGTTTTGGCGCTGTTTTTCTGCATTTTACTCAGGCTAATTTCAGTTTCAGATTTAGTTTCAGCAGCGGAAAGAATCATTGCTACTTATTTTTCTCTAAATTGCAGATACGAACACAGAGAAAAGTTTGGCACTGTTACAATTTAAGGGTTACGATTTGCAGTTCCAAGTCGTTCAAACTCTAGCACCGCGTACACAAGGCCCAAATTTTTTACTGATTGCGATATTAAGTGAACTTTAGCCAAAGGAAGGTCCTGTTACATTGTCTAAAGGTCATGTATCTGCAATTTTAAACTGAACAGAAGGAGTTGCAGAGTTATTCGATCGACCAGTGGTGGCTCCGGTATCGCATGGTATATTCACAAATGGATGATTTAAAAATCGTTTAATTTAAACCCGCCTGAGAAAACTGTCACTTGTGCATACATAGGCAAAAGTATGCGAATCTTACTCATTTGCATATTTGCATAAGCTGGTGATTCTGCTGCCCGTTATAAATTAAACTATGAATACCACCAATGAATTTGTACCCTCGTTATCGTCTCGCTTAGTTGTATTTTTTCAACGCCATGTCAACTTGAGCTCCAAAAGCTATATCTATTAATGTTTTCAGTGAGTTATCTTTTCTTGCCCCAGAGAATGGATTTGTGATGATTCCCTGCACTATATTTAAAGGTATGTGTGAAAATGACGCGAGGTAAACCGTGGGTCCTATGTAAACTTCACTGTTCAGTTTTCCGTAAGTCTTAAGTCTGTAAGTAATAACTTTACTTTTCGGGTCCGTTGTCTGAAAGTTGGAACCGAAATTCTAACAATTGTGAACTCACAAACAAAAGTGTATAGACATTTTCTTGAAATTCTAAAGTTCGTGTGCAACTTACCTCGTGCTAAGTTTGTGCTATCCTTCGTACTCCTATACTGTTAAGTTTTGAGAGCAGACGGTAACAGCTTCGTTCGCTAGTTACGGCAAAAGCATTCGTTCCCAGTTTGCGATTTTATTGAATCGTTCCTCTGTTTTTTAATCCCCTAAATTATTCCAGTTAGTTAATTTCTGACAACAACAACATAAGTGCAGAACTAAAAATTTCTGTTCTAAAACGAAATAGGAGTTAGAAAATAGAGTTAGACATTAAAGAATTATGACAACGACTTGTTTATGTGAGGCCGTGAGTGAGATTCTTTTATGCACATATAGCAGTACTACAAACTAATAACTGCCTAGGTTTCCCGGACCTACCTTAAGTTGGTGGTATCACTCTCTGCAAGTTTAGACATACTGACTGAACTTGCATTCTTCGATTCTTTGCGAAAATGAGTAAAACCTCCAGGTCTATTACCTTGGCGGTCATTCTGACACTACTCGCAAACTTTTGACTCAAAGGTTCTGTTTTGGGCAACATTCCGTTTTGGACACCCTGTTTTCTCAAAAACTATCCAATAGATTCGCACTAGTTTTTGGAAGGATGAAGAAAATGCATTAATGTGAAGTGCCACCTTTTTAAATCCTTTCAGCTTTTTTCATTGCTTGCAAAGCCCATGCAAATTTGCAAAATATCGTGCACCACTGCATTTGGGAAAAATTATGTAACGTGAAAAGCTGTTAAGTCAAATTCTAAAACGGAAGTCTCAGTCCGCCCTTTTTTCCTAATATTTGCAGAGATAGAGACGAATGCTTTTAGTCTCTAGAGTGTTGCGAAACTGATATTGATGAGCCGATCGAAATTAACTTAAACTTTGTAGAAAAGTAGGGTGTTTTGTATGGTTTTAGTTTTTAATGAGGTGAACTCAGTGACCAGTTTCGAAACCATGCATTTGTTGTTAACACCAAAATTGAAACAGTTACACGGCGCTTCGAAATAACTTTACACAGGGATACCACCATCTTAAGTAGGTATTAGCTTCTGCTTTACAGAAAGATTCTCTCCTATACCGCTTCCATGTACAATATAATCTGAATAGCCTGCAGCCTAAAGTCTATCCCTGCTGCTGACACTTTGTCGTCTCCGCCAGAGGCAGTTTTGAATCACAGAAAATATTGTTTTCTTGCATTTCATAGCTGCAAGGCGGAGAACTGTGACGCAAAACACCTATGTAAATTTCTTTTTCTAGTGATTCAGAAAATTCGACATATTGTAAAGCTCAGTGTTTTCGGAACAGTTTTTAATTTAGAATATTACTGCCGCTTTAAAACGACAAATCTCGGAAGTTCGTGGAATTTCGTATGGGATGCCACTGAACGCAGACTTCAGCAGACAAAGATAGAATTCAAATGTCCTTTTAAAGTCTTTATCCGTTTTGGCCGTAGTAGTCTTCGCATAAGCAGGGGATCACATCACACTGAAATTGGTTTGACGAGTTCAAAACAACGCCTCAGTTCGTTCAGAAAAGTGTTATTTAGAAACATACTGTTAACACTTGCCATCATTTTAAAAGAGGGATTTCCTAAAAAGGGACTAATTTAAAACAGTTCAATGTTAAATCAGCTCTGCGTGATAAAGGAGAGAAGGCTCGATCAGATGGGGTAGGGTGAAAGCTGAACCATTTGTGTTCGACATTCTTTTAAATTTGTAGAAATTTAATGCTCAGCGTTTTCAAAAATCTAAATTCTAGAATAACTATATGAATGCTAACACGATTTGCCCGCCAAAATGACTGAAAACACGAGGTTTCATCGAATATACAGACTGCAGGACTATGTCTAACATTAAAACTAACAGGCAAGGACTAACAGCTCATGGAGAGGTTTAAACCCGTCCTTTCTCGAAGTTGCCAGAACATTTCTGAGCGAAATTAAAACGGTTTCGTCGGTCAAGAATTCAGTCTTTTAAATCATATTTAGAATTTTAGGTTTGTCCGCATTTCTTTCAAGACTATGCGGCAGAAGAATTTCAGAAGGATAAGTTCAGACAGCAGAAGCAGAAGAAGTTCAAACAGTGTTACACTACTCTTTTCAACATCATAAACAGGTTCGAAACAGAGAATGCTTTTAGTACTTATACTACGAAACTTAGGCTCGTTGCACATCAATTTTCTAGTTCCAAAAGTATTTTCTACAATTTCTAGGATAAACGTTCACACATTTTCTCAAAAAGCTAATATATATACCAAATGCAAATACAACATTTAAAGCAGTTTATCAATTCTTTTTAATAATAGTGGGATTCCTACAAAGGCCTAACGTCAGGAGTGGTGAGATCCTAAATTCTGGCTGCGATATCTTTAGGATTATTGAACAGTAACTTTTGCGGGTTTCCAAAGTTGGCCTATCACTAATGCAGGGGGTTATCCGGGGCAATAAATTGGTTCCAATTGGTAGTCAGTACGAGTTCATCCAAATCTCATTTGCAGACTATATATAATCTCTCCATCAGACATACCAAGACACACATGACATCACCAAAAGTTTAGACAATCATACCACTAAATCAGCAAACTATTATATTGGTCACACATTTTACCAATTTTACACTATCACACCTTTATATATACTATTCGCCGGCTCAGTTTCCCATTCGTTCAGAAAATATCTACTTAGGTTAATCCTTAGGTAAGTTCCTGATTCGATTGTTTCAACCTCTTATACATACTCACACAAACTAAACAAATAGTTGTGACTCAGCTCGCATCTCCTAGTCTAGCAACGCACACATTCTTTGAGAAACCTAAACCATAAACCTATGCCTAGCATTTTTAGGACCAAAATATAAATATAATCTAGGGCTGAAGCCCTCCAGAGCTAAAGCTCTCTCCACATCGTAATCCTAAAAAACTAGTATAAATAAGGCTTAAGCCTTCAAAAGCTACAGTTTCCAAAAACACAAATATATATGCTCACGGACATACTCTTATTCAATCATTCATTCGTCATTCAATCGCTCATTCATACAGTAATTCATTCATGCATTTATATATCTGTGCGAGCTGAGTTCACTTATTAAGGGAAACTACTAGTAACACTGCTAAATGGAGTATAAACCTGACCTAAATAGTGCCGATTCGACGAGGTATCGTAAGTATGCTGGTATGCTGAGTTATTGCTGTATATTGTCTTTGGCGGTTGTGCCCGAGCGGAGACCTGTTCCGAGTCTCCGGAATTGTGCGATCGCCGCGGACTGTTGTCGTACCGCGGCAAGATTCGGTGCGCTCCGGGGTGTGCACCTCCCCCAGGCTTGCGACATTTCCTCTTCACATGTCCAATTCCTTGACAGTTATAGCATCGTGGGCTGTGTGGATAACGACGAGTTACGGAGGCTTGGGGTCGTTCGGCAGGAGAGGGGTTCCTATCCTTCAAAAACTCTGGAACCCGATCGCAGCTAAAATCATTACTGCTTTCCGCTCCGATGGCCAGCTTGAACACTTCAGCCAGATTTTCTATGGATGACGGAATCTTTGATCGCAGATCTGCCTTTAGACCCAAAACGAAGACTCTACTCAAATGCGTCTGATGAAATCTAGAATTCACCTGTGCTCCATGAGCTACCTGAGCATACTTATTCAAGCGCAAAAAGTAGTCTGTAACCGTCTCCGAGGGAGACTGCTGGATCGTGTTCAGCAGCTTCGTTGCGGCCAGGACATCAGAAGGACTAATGAACATTTCCTTTACTTGCTTTAGCATCATCGACCAAGTGCCGCACTGATGTGACCGGATTGCTCGGAAAAGCTCCTTGGCTCTCCCACTGAAGGTCGTTGGTAGCAGCTTCGCCTTAACAGCTTCAGAGCACTGAAGCACAGAGCATGTTGCCTCAAACTGGTAGAGATGATCAAGGATATTTTCATGCTCGAGCCCTGAGAACTGGCTCAGATGGGACAAAGCAGAAGAAATAATCTGGATTTGTCCACTCTCTGCTATGCTGCTAACCAAATCACTAACCGATACAGACTGATGTCCAGAATTCGAAACAACTTCCCCTTCCGAAGAAAGAATCCTATCTGTAACGCCTGTCTCACGTTTCGGAAATATTTCACTACCAAGAATGGGGACCGAAGGGATGGACGATATATCGCTGGAAACCTCGTCTAGCTCAGACACAGACGGCAGCTGGGGTAACAACGGAGAGTGGTCAACTGCAATCGAACCTGTAGAATTTCCATGAGAAAAAGGCTTTTCCATCAATAACTGTAACTGAGCGCGGAGATAACCAATCTTATCCCCATTCTGGTCTTCTCTCGGTTTCCTGGACCTGACCTGCCTAGTTCCAGCGCATTCTCCGAATGCAGTAATGCTCGGATCCGGCACAACCTTGGGATTCCCTCTGTCTGATGATCGCAATGACTTACATATGCCATCCTTCCGACTGACAAATTCAGGACATGGGAGTGGGGATATTGGTGGAGACGGGAGGATTAAATCAGGTTCCGACAATTCTGACAGTTGCAGTACTGATTCAGTTACGCAGTTTCTGGGATCACACTGGGAAAGGCCAGCAAATGAGTCAAGAGAACCAAACTTCCGACAAACCTGACAGGACGTTTCCAGCGGTGAAGAGAACGATTCAAAAGACTCACCTACGGCAGAAATCTGAGCAGGACTAAGGGATGGGAAGTCACAATCAGAACCGAACTGCTGACAACGGTTCAACAGGTGGCTGTCCTTGATTATAGGACAACTGCAGGGGAACGGTTCAGTATCGTAGAACACTTCTGAACCACAAGAGGATATATCATCATCAGAAAAATCTGAACCGACACCGCTATCATCATCTTTGTCTGTCTGAACAGCAACAGACTGATACTTACCTGCACTAGGGACCGCAGAGGACTGAGTACTGCCATTGCAATAGTGCTTCTT
The DNA here is from genome assembly GCA_030248195.1 of Trissonchulus latispiculum. Lineage (NCBI taxonomy): Eukaryota > Metazoa > Nematoda > Enoplea > Enoplida > Ironidae > Trissonchulus > Trissonchulus latispiculum. The sequence continues at coordinate 16,228 of JASAND010012211.1, forward strand.
GTTACGCCTTTTGAAAGAGTAAAAAACAAGGGACTGAAAAGCATTGGATAAGGAACTAGAAAAACGAGGAACAATGACAGAAAAGGCTAAAGAAGCTATTTGAATCCAGACACTAAACATAGTTGTGCGAATAATGATTCCTACTAGGGTAGATAATTAGATATATATATATATATATATATCAGTAAAAAATGAAGAAACAGGAAAGCTAATTCTGCGGATTTTCAGTGGACGGTTATCGGGGTAAACGTGAAAAAGGGGTCCTCACTGGGGGCTCCAATTCTATTTATACCGTGTAATGGACTCTGTCAGATCTTTCTTGAAATATCTTTATTTGAGGTGGGTCGTGATTTCCAATAAACCTTTGTTGTTATTTGGGGTCGTGCTTAGTCGGGTAGGGTTCCTTTCGGCTAGAATAGACTAGGCTAGACTAGATCTGATCAGGACCTAAGACACTGGCAAAGGTCGGCACGCAAAGGTGGATCTTTGCTTAGATTGATGCTCCGGCTGTAGTGGTATGCTGACAACCAGGGCTCAATGGCTGACCTAAAATGGGGTCGACTGGGGTGAGTTCGTTTGAAGCAGGGGAACAGGGATTTATAGTCTCAATGGGCGACTTTAATTTCAACTCTAACCTCAAATACGGATAGAGCTGGGGATTGTTAGGGAAATCCGCAACACTAGCTTTCCTGTAAAAAGATGATCTTTATTTTCAAGAATTACAGCTACTACAAACTCAACAGATAATTATATGGTACAAGAGGCAGTAACTCAACGAATGATACAGTTTCAATGAGCAAGCACTATGAAACTACAAGGTAACAAAGTAGAGGAGTATTAAAACTAGGTATTAACATTCATGGACAGACAGGGGCTATTATTACACGACGGTGTTTAAACGAGAAGGATATAGGCACTACTCCGTCATTGCTGATTGTCAGAATTAGTATACATATAATAGATTAGGTTAGATTTTCTAGATTAGATACGCTAGACTTAACACTCTACTTCCTGATTATTTCATGGTATAGCCTAGTACTACGTTCAGACTCTGACCTTTTCCAACTCCGAGGGGCTAGTTACACAGATAAAAGGACATAAACACACAAGGTACGAATTCAGTTAGTTTATAATCCGAAAACGGGTGGGAGCGAGATTGGCTACGTTCTGGCGTCTCCGTGTAATTGACTGCCCAGGTAACTAAATTTCGAGAAGTGTTCCGTCTCTAAAAGGGATAAAACACAGTTACAGGCCGGAAGAGAGTCGGGTATAACCGGAAAGGTCGGATCGGCTTTCTCAGATTATTATCTCAAGATTACTACAAAATAGACTGATCAAGACTGTCACTCAGGTTATAGGACAGCTTCAGCGGCGAGGATCAGGATGCAGGCGATACTGTTTTCATTGAACATGGAGTTTTAGATGACCGTGAAAAGACAGGTTTTAAGTTCGCAAACGACAAGGTTTTCCCAGCGGTGACTCAGGGTAGGCTACTAGACGCTGCGGTACGGTGCTGATTATCTGCACCCAAAGTTCGAACACTGGCAGTACCTTAGACTGGTAATTCCAAGCTGAACAAGTACAGACCGCGACTGAGCAGGATCAACTGGATCCACAAGGCTGCCAAATGATACGACTGGCGCACAGGTCCGGATTAGTCCGGACCCCACAGAAACTCTGGACTGACGGACTTCTCAATTTGGATATCAGGCAGTATTGATTTCAGAGATAGCAGACTCAGGGAGCTTCGCGCAGACGTCGACTGGCTACCTGAATCAAATGGGTTAAAACCCATTAGAAACAGAGGTGGTGGGGATTAAAACCCCAGCAACTATTATCCGGACCGATTGGCTTTCACTTGCGGGTTCTAGACCCGAATTGAGTATTGCGTAATTTGTTATATGTTAGTTTTGTGCTTTCAGGTTGAAAACCATTTGAAATTGAAGAAACCGACGTTTTTGAGCGATTTACTGAAGAAACGGACAACACTGGTCACGATTGTGGCCATTTTGGACCTTTTGGCCAAATATGCAAATGAGGCTCTGACCGAGCCTCATTTGGGCATGAAGTCACGTATGCACTACTCAGCACCAACTATGAACCTATCAATAACTCATCTAATCTAAACTGCTACGTACTGTCTAGTTACTAATTACTAATGCTGACTAGTAATGTATTAGGACACAAATATGGCTACTGAACAGTATAATGCCTATTACTACCGATTACTACCTATTACGGACTAACTGTTACAAACTAAGGCCTATTCTGACTATTGCAGGCCTAAACTAGACTAATAACAACGATTATTACCTTAGCCTGATCCTGTAACCTAGTATTTGGCTCCTAAACTGAATTACTGCAAATATGCAAATGAGGTTACCTAAATTCCTAAACTAATCCTAGAATCCACCTAAATGTATGTAGATTGATCTTTTCTTGCAGAGGCTCCGCCCCTTAGATAAGGCGACTTACGCGGGCCTCTGAGGTCAATCTAAACTGCTTCTAGCTCGTATAATTGCATTTCCTAGAGAAGTAATTATAAAGCATATAAATACCGCTTAGAATCCTAATCATAACCTGACTGCACAATAACCATGCACATAACCTACTACCAGTAACTATTAATCCTAACTATTACTACTAATATAAGCTATTTACCTACGATATTTATTCCATTTATTATAAACTACTTATTGCCTAGTATATTGCTAAGACTACCGATTGCCTAATATATTGCAAACTAGCTGTTGCCCTACGGACTATACTCAAGACCTCCGCGAGGGGTTTACATGAGCAGTCCCACGTATACAGTTATAGTCATACGGCACGCACACCTTTCAGTCGAATTATTGCAAACACACAATGCTCACGTATACCATCCACACAGAGTCATTCATACAACTACAGTTACTCGTCTTCACACATACGAATTCAGACATTCGTTGACAGTTATACAAATACAATTATGCAGACACGTTCACACCGCATTCATTCCACATTCACACGTCATGCATGCCTGGCTTCGTTCACAACCTCAACTGGAGGAATTTCTATGAGGAGCCCACATTCATACATCACAATTAATATCCTAAACTAATAATACTAAATTGGGGCTAATTCCCGTAATGCTAACCTAACTTGAACTAATTCCTAACTATCATCTAGCTACGGTGTGAGTGTGTACATTCTCTTCGGGAATGGCCCAGAAATGGCCATTCCCACGTGATCGCCCGTGTGTTATTTCCTTTTATTTGCGTAAAAGCCAATGGGGGATAATAATTGCTGTTTTAGCAATTATTACTACAGAAACGGCTAAGGACAGCTTTAGTTTAAAGGGGAGCCGGTATTCCCCTGTTAAAGTCTTGATAATTAGAGATTAAACAAGATTTAAAGAGAACTGGGTTGAAGGATGTTTTTGAGACCTTATGTTTTAACCCGGCAATTATTAAAAACAGGACATTGTTACGACAGTTAATTTTCGAACGCAACGGAAAAACATGGCCGGCAACTCTAGTTACTGGCTGTGGGGTTAAAGGGGTTCCTAACCTGAAAGACTTACTCCCGGGGAGTGGCCTAACTCCCCTTCCTCAAGGTTGGTAGGTAAGGGTCCTCCCCTAAAACGAACTACCCAAATTTAGGTTGATTTTAGGGTTTTAAAATAGGTTTTGTGGTGAAAAACTGAGAGGGTTAGAAAAGATGAAAATGACGGTTTTAGAGTGGTTTGAAAGAGGTAAACTCGTAAATATTTACCTGGAAGTATGGCCGAAAAGGGGCCTTTTTGGGAAAGGCACAAAAAATGGGAAAATGGTGATTTTAAAGACACGTTTTTGAAATGAGTGGTTTTCGAGGTTCGACTGCTCGCAAACCATTTGGGAAGAGCTAAAAAAACAACCAAAAATACCCCAGAGGGTGGGGCGAAAGGCCCACACCCTCACAGATACAATACAGAAAAATGAAGGGCACTTGGCCCGAAAAATAATACAAAAAGTGGTCTTCCGGGGTCCGAAGACCCCGGGAAATAGCAGCGAAGGCGGGACCCGGGGACCGCCTTTGAAGCATAATGGTCCCCGGGTCAAAAGCAGTGCACCCCGTGAGCCGTCCGAAGACATATGGGCTCACGGGGGCGGCCAGAAACGTGAGTGCCTGGCTGGCAGAACCTAAAATAGAAAACCCTAGGGGACATGGGGGGAAGGGGAGCGGTGCTATAGTCCAGGCCTCCGTATATTTGGCGCAGGACACACCTCTCCCGGGTACATACGGACTAAATGAGGGGGGAGAAAAGTAATGCTAATAATTCTAAGGGGAGAGAGACCGACCTCTCTCCCCGACTGCCAGCCAAGCACTGACTGAAAGCTTCTGTTTTCAGTTGAGACCCCATCAGGGGGTTGGCCTTACAGCTTCTGGCAGCTGATTGGCTGCCTGGGCGTGATCACGTTTTCTAATTGGGCTACCGAGTCGTGACCTACGGTAGCCCACAGGCGCGTCTGGCGGCTGGAGGACCCTGGAATTGATGAGGACAGGTGACCCCTAATTTGAAAAGATGGATGGCCAAAGGCCGGATTTTTGATATCAAGTTTTAGGGGTCACTGCTGGAGCTCATAAATTTGCAATAAACAGAAGCTCCAATATTTTCCAAAACTTGGTCCTCCAGCGGCCGACACAAAGGGTCTCCCTTGCTTATTAGAAAGCAAGGGAGCCACACCTGCTTGGTCCATCAAGGACCCAAAAATGAATAACAACTTACGTAAGATTAGCAGGTACCTAAACTAAAATTAACAATATTAACCTACCTAAAACTACTAACATTTACCTAAGTAATTAACAACTTAAGTACCTAAGTACCTATTATTATTGTTATATATATATATGTTTATTTACCTACGTTTTTTACTGAATAGTGCAAAGGCTGGATTCAGCCTTATATGGGGGAGGTCACAGGTGACCCTTGTGAGGTCATAATTGTAGACTTACGTGAATGAATGCGTGAATGGCATTCGTTCACGTAAGGTCTGGGAGCTTTCCACGCTCTTCAGACAAACAGACGGGCGGTCAAAGATGAAAGGCCGACCCGTAAAAGGGAGAGAAAGAGGGAGGAGTTAAATAACTCTCTAAAGAATGGAATTAAAAACCCAATACGTAAGAGTTAAAATGTACTAATTTAACTTGTACTTTTGTTGTTTCAGGGGGAAGAAGACAAATGGTTTCGAAATTGTATTTTGTCATTGTTGTTGTTTGTACTGTATCTTTTAACAGATTTAGGTGAAATGACGATGGAAAGGTCAGAGTCTTGAGTCTTTGATTGTGGCTAATTGTTGTGAAGTGCCGAATAAGTGGGTAGAGGATCTAATTCTGACTAATCCAGCAATGAGCTACGTTAATACGGGCAAAATAAACAATATAACACTTATACACTATGCACTTGGTACCTAGAGTTGAAAGACTAAAAACGTTTTCTTTTCTTTAGTTTCGAGAAATTAATTTTCTAAAACCTTTTTTCATTACATATACTTTAAATAGTCATCCTTCAAAATCAGGGAAGCAAAATACAGGAACCGAGGAAACACCTCCATTTGAGCTTGAGAAAGATGAGCAACAATTTACAATGCGATCAGTCAGACGCGAACACAAGCATTTCATATAACTGTATCGTATCAGGCAGCAATCTCTGATGTTAGTCAATAAAACAGATTTAGTGATGACAAATCTGTAGCAACTATCAACCAAGAAGAGCATCATGGTATAAGAACTAACAGTAGCATACCGCAATTGAATATATAAACAGTGAGAGTAACAACTGTCTTAAGATTTCGCTCAATATAAGCAGTTCAAGCCACAAACACAATGTAAACGCTTAGGACTAGAAATCACACAAGAGCACATTTAAACAGGAAAGAAATATAGACATGTTGCAACAGAAATACAAAGAACCTAAAATGCAGAACATATAAACAGTGACAGAAAATGGAAACAACAGAAAGCAACATCAGGCTTACAGAAATTAAAGTTTACAGAAATCAGAATCAATCAGCAAACACCAGAAGACAGAACAAAACAGCGCTGAGGCTCAGAACTGAGAAGAGTGTCAAAAAGTCTCATCATACAGGATATTGCAACTATGTGCAGAAAAACTAATTTACCGTTAGCGACTGAAATCGCACTTGTGAAACGGCGAGTTTTGAAGACAAGTAAAATAGGCAGAATATAGAAAAAAGAAAAATAACAACTGTTTCTAATAATGCGATACAACGAAGATTAACATGAGAAAAGAAAGGACCGAAACGTGTATAAATAACCATAAAGATGGCACCACCAATAAAGAAAATAGCATTCAAGAACACTACTGATAAAAAGCATTAACATCTTAACATTTACAAGGACTGCACAATACTGTTGACAATAACAAGAAGTTAATAAATTATAATTACGTATTCTTGATAGTAAGATAAAAACAAGCTTAAAATGTATGAATAGCTTGCCGCCAATCTAACGTTACTGAAAATAACATCAAGAAAATGAGGTAAACGCGGGCTAGCAGGCGGATCCTCGAAGGATACAAGCATTAATCATAGAGAAATAATGCAAAACGCCAGCCTGCAGTCACTAAGGCAAAGCCTTATTCCGAAACAGGAGAGAGCCAATGGTTTATAAAAATAACAACAGAAGGTCCGTTCTCAGGTTTACCCCTATTTCAATCCTTCTATCCCTTCAAACGATGCTAGTGTGAGCCCAATACCAACGCTTCCGATTCTGATCCTATTTACATAATCACAGTGCTCTAGTTGTGCTACAGAAGACTGCTCCTTTTACAATTTATTCTCAACTCGACGAGAGTTTTGAATGACGCACATTACACAGGCCCGATTCTACGACAGCTATGAATTTTATCCGTGGCTTCTGTTTTTCGTTCGACGGATAAGAATAAACGTTCAAGCCAACTTTCAGAAAAACATTTGTATTTCTGTACTTGAAATAACTTCGATTTTCCTTATCTGAACAGGAAGTTAGCATAACGTTAGTCTATTTGGGAGATTTGCTCAAAATTGCTGTCTCCAACAGTGTATAACACTTGGCCGTGACACTTTCAGACCATCCCAAATCTAATCAAAGCCAAAAAGATTATGACCGTATAAAGAATCCCCTTATGATTTCAAATTACATACATTGATTTGTCTCAAAATTAAAGAACTGGCGAAAAACCATATCAATAAAAGCAGGAACAGGACACAGCATGCTGAACACACCAATTGAAATTATACAATACCAAAAATATTTTAAGCTACAAGAGCTAACTTTATTATAGGGGTCAAGTAGTGGCCCCTCCCTACAATAATGAAATATCTTTGGAAATAAGCTACAATAGGTATTATTCAATCGAACGATGAGCTGACACAAAAATTTTGCAGATGAAAGCTCGAACTAAAAATTACGGATATCTAATGATTAAAATACATGATAGTATGCAAAATAAAACTAAGGTTTTATGTACAATTACAGTCTCTATAAAATGTCTCAAAGATTATCATACGATGCTTTCAGTTTCATCCTCCAAAACGGGAAACGCAGGCGACGAAAAGACGGGGCTAAAATTGACAAAAGTAAAACCTTTCTTTTCCAAGATTTCTTGAGTATCCATGTCCGCTTCCTGGTCTCTAAAAGTACAAAAATAAAAACATATTTACAGAAATCTAAACAAACAAACAGCACTAATAGATATTGGCATGATATACAAACTAAGTACATATCTAAGTGATTTTAAACACAACAGAGTCAGTATTAACACCGAGCCCTTTGCCAGCTAAAACGTCTACAGACAGAGTTGTACATAAGCTATTAGGAAAATACAACAGAAAATCCTGCAAATCTGCTGTTTCCTTCTTCTCACCTAAGCCGTTCCGATTCCTGCTGGGCCACCAGACGATCTCGTTCCGAGACCACCTCCAGCATCTCCGAGAGGATTCGTTTCTCTCTGTCAACCTCGGCGGGCGTCTTTCGTTGAGCCGACAGGGAAAGTGTTGGTCTCAGCTGTTGCTGCAGTCGAGTATGGCGTTCCTCCAGTTCCAGTTCTTTGATTCTGCAAAATACGTAAACCAGAAATAATTTGAGGAATTACAACTACAAGTGATCGATCAAACATGAATCTACATAAATCAAAGTACATAGATTTTAAATTTGTTTGCCGGTTGTTTCATCGAGAAAAATGACAAAGCAGTTTTGTATTTTAAGCGCAATCTTGTATGTAGCATCAAAAATACTAACTAAAGAAGGATTAAAGGGATCCTAACGAAGATCAAGGCAAGCTAAAATTATGCATAATTACACTGTATTAATCGTTACTTTATATTAAGATCAGCTTCGCATCGTAAAATTCCACTCTTTTCGTTAACCAAGCTCAACCAATCCTGTAGCAAGTCCTGGCGTTGGGGTTCTACAACAGATAATGCAGAATATTCAGCACGATTACAGACATTAAAACAGTTTACGGAAAAAACAAGAGAACGAACAAAACAGAAGGAAACAAAGACATTTTCGATAATGGTTTTCAATTCCTGTTTTTCAATTAGTATAAGACTATGTGTCTTTCCAATTTCCAGTATGTGGCTTAAAATACACCAATGCGAAATTGACTCCAATAATAGAAGAAAATTATGAGGAGAGACAGTGCATTTCCTAAATCTTTGAAACTTTTCAAACAAAACTATCATGACAGTGTAGCCAGCTTGCGTACCATTTCTCAACTGCAGCTCAAGAGCACGTCCGCGCTCATCCACTTCCTGACGCCGCACGTCCAGTTCCTGTAGACGCCGCTGGATTTCTCCAGCCTCACGGCGGAATCGCATCTCCTGCTGACGCATCAGGCGACTGAGGGCTCTCTCCACACGCTGAATGTCTCGTTCCGTTAGACTGCTTCCACCAGGCTCCTCCCTTAATTGGTCTGGGACTGAATGCTCCTAAAAACAAAGCAATAGAGCGCTGGCTCTCTCTGGTTTCGGACTAAGGCTTTGCCTTAATGACTGCAGGCAGACGTTTTTCATTACTTATTTATGATTAATGCTTGTGTCCTTCACGGATCCGCCTGCTAGCCCGCGTTTACTTAATTTTCTTGCTGTAACAGCAATAGACTACGTAAATATAATAAGTTTAATATTAGACCTACGAACCAATTTGCTAGCGAATTTTTACTTGCTAATTTAATTATTTTTGTATTAGTCAGTGGGAATGAGTAATTATTGTGCGTCTGACTGTTTAATTTTCTTCTTGACTCCTTCCCCCCAGCCAGACTTTCTAACAAATGTATACGTTCATCGCCCCCCCCCCCCCGTAAATTTCGTACGTGAAGCTGTGTATAAAGGCTGTTGAAGTTATAGGCTCCATTGAACACTCTTAAAAAGACTCCTGTGGAAATTACAGGAATTCTTGTAGTTTTGTGCAAACGTGCTCCTGTGCGGTCAGTCACTAGCGGAGCTTTCTGAATTTTCCACAAAAGTAACGTTTGTAGGATTTTACCGGCACTTGAATAGCAAACATTACAGGAGCTTCCTGTAAAAAGTATATACTAACGAAACCTGTGGTTGTTTACAGGAGTTTCCTATGGAAAATACTAACGAAACTTGTTGCTTGAATCAACTTTTTGGACATCTTAAATGATACGAAACCTGTAGTTTTTACAAGACAAATCCTGCAATTTTCCTGTTAAATTAACTGTGTTAACGGAAAGGGGGTGGGCAGTTGCGGGAGAGGGGCGGCCGCGCCCAAAATATTTTTGCAGGGAGGGCTGTTACAGCAACATCGCCAAAGGGGTGTTGAAAAACTGAACATTTGAAAAAAATTCCAGTCTTCAAAAACTATGATTACTGTCGCCCTTGCGTTATCAGGGTATCGACTACTTTCCTGTAGAGTAAACCTATAGACCAGTGAAAACTACACGTTTCATTTGTATAGAATACTAATCTAACCTTTAACCAATTCTACCAAGATACGTACGGTAAAACCTAACAATGTCCTGTAGAAACTACAAGACTTAACCTGTATTTTCTATAAAAGCTTTTGTATATATTTATCATCTACAAAAGTCATTCCTGCAGTTTCTGGAACATTATCAAGAGTGCAACTTACGTAAGGGTCAGTTTTTGTAACAAGGCAGTCAATTCAGATTTCGGATACTTTGAGCCAATATTTTTACAACGAAATGATGAAAACTAAGGCAGAGGCAGAGGTCAACAACTAGAGGATGCCAATAATATTCTAGGCTTGCGACATAATACTTTGTGAAGTCTCTAAAGATCCAAAACTTTGCACAATAAGCTAATAGTTTTCTAGAAATTCAAAGAGAGATAGAAAATGTTAAGCCGTCTACTTTCTATAGTCAGAATTTCATTTGTCAGAATGTCGTTAGTCAGAATTTTATTTGTCAGAATTTCACTAGTCAGAATTTCATTTGTCAGAACTTCACTAGTCAGAATTTCATTTGTCAGAATTTCATTTGTCAGAAGTTCACCAGTCAGAATTTCATTTGTCAGAATTTCGTTAGTCAAAATTTCATTTGTCAAAAGTTTATTAGTCAGAAACATGCCACAAGTCAGAACTTCATTTGTCAGAAATTCAGTTTTCTGAAATGTCAGGCCGGATAGAACTAAACTAATGCTACTGTTGGACTTTACAAGACAACACGTTACATAAAGCCCCTAATAGTTGTGCTTTTAATGCAATTGGAAAAGGCGAAGTCACAGATCAGCAAAGTAAGATTAGAAGGCCAGTGTCAGCTTTAAAGCAACAAATTAAAATAAAACAATTGTAAGTAATTGGCATTTAGATATCACATTTTTAAATCCAAAAGTGCATTTCCAATTGGAATGTTTTCATCATTACAAATATCTTCATGCTGTTCATTCGCTACGTCATCTTCAACCATTTCAGCCTAGTCACATTCAGCACTAGCTTTAACGATTAATTCCCGATTGAGCAAAAAGTTTATTTTCGAATTCCTTTTAGAACAAAAATAAAATACAAAATGCTTAGACGGTCAGAGCTCAATCACTAAAGATTCGTTTAGCCTCAGCCGAGCTCAGCCATTAAAAATTTTAATTACATTTTGGATTAAAATTGAAATATAAATACATATAAGTTGAAACACTGAAATAATACAAAAGATTCAAAACCTTAAGTCTTTCGGTCAAATGTTACATCAGCTAAGTTTTATGAGTTTGGATAGAGCTAAAATGTGGTTCAACAAGTGTAAATTGTAGCACTGCCAGGAGTGCTCTCAGTTACTTGTATATGCACACTAGCAGGCGAACCTCCGGGTGAAGGGTACGAGTGCGCGAAGCGCACGAGCTGGCTTGTACTGTGGGTCAAAAATCAAAAAGCCTGTCGTCTTCTATGTGTCATGTCTTCAGAGACCAACATCTGCCATAGAAGTTTCAGTAATTTATATACTATTCAACCTAATGTGCATATTTGTGTGTGCGGAAAGTATATAAGAGGAGAAATTCTTGATCATCAGTTCTGCTGGCCCCCAGCAGCCTCGCTGCACACTCCGTTAAATTGTGTGATTTTACTATAGTTAAAAACAGCGATAATAAACTGCTAGCAAGCAGTAAATGATGTTCGAAATAATGGAATTTTGAGAGATGAAGTATATACGCACTGAATTGTGGCATTCTTATACAGTCATAATTATTCTGACAAGTGCATTCTGACAAAATGAAATTCTGACACATGAAATTCTGACTAATGAAATTCTGTCAAGTGAAAGAAATTCTGACTAAAGTATATAAACCTGTTAAGCTACATTTTGATTTTTACAGTTCGCTAATGGATGAGTAATGGTAATTTCATCGTCCAAGTCGCCTCTAGACGCGCGAAGACGCACGCAAATGTGCGTTTTATAAAGTTTATGTAGATCCGTACCGTGTTTCCTCTTTCTCTTATGGAGCCGTCAACGCGCTACGCTGCCATGTTTCATTTGGAGACGTCGACGCTTCCAAACGTAACATCACGTCCTGGTGCTATGCTACCACTGGAAGCGTCGATGCGCCATTTGTAGGATGCCAGAATACGCAAATCGGCGCACGCCGACGCGCGTTGATGCGCGCAAAATGATGACGTTTGTAGACGCGCGTTAAAGGCACCTTAAGGCTAATTATCCGTAAGCTTTGCGCGTTTGCTACAATAGCATGAATTCAGTTTAAAGTGCGCCGGTCTCGGGAAAGCCTAGTCTACCATGAACTGTACATTATAGTGTAATAGTTTCCTACTCTTATTGTACTCTCGATTCTACAATTATTACAGTTCCTACTTATCTTTTGGATAAATATATAAAATGTCGTTTATTTGGTAAAATAACTGCAAACAGTATCAAACAGGAGCAACATTTCAAACTAAGAAAAACAAACAAAAGCATTGTGCAAGCAATCCCTCATAATGTAAATTCATTCAAGTCACAGCTTTAGGATTCTTTGCAAAAGTGCACAACAGAAGAAAAAACAGAAAATAAAATAAATACATACACAGCAATTCAAGCGCGATAAATGCAAAAATGAATACTCAAGAAAGCAACAGGTTACATCGTCCATTCATATAATATACGTACGTGGAAAAATCCCATCCAGGTTAACCGAAACGGACGGATTAATACAGAATACTCTTATAGCGATTTTAAAAACATATGCAGACATGAATTTAGGGAATTTAGTCTACTCTAGAAGGCCTCCGTCTGGAAGCCCCAAACTACTTTCCCGATGTTTATTGTTATTTTTTATTGTTATATTTATTACAAACTAGTTGTCCTTCAAAATCAGGGAAGCAAAAGACGGGAACCGAGGAAATACCTCCCCCAATCCATTTGAGCTTGAGAAAGATGAGCAACAATTTACAGTGCGATCAGTCAGACGCTAACACAAGCATTTCATATAACTGTATCGTATCAGCAAAACAATCTCTGATGTTAGTCAATAAAACAGATTTAGTGATGATCGCAAATCTATAACAACAATCAATCATGAAGAGCACAGTACAAGAATTAGCAGTAGCATACCGCAATTCAATATAAGCAATGAGAGTAACAACTGTTTTAAGATTTCGCTCATATAAGCAGTTCAAGCCACAAACACAAAGTAAACGCTTAGGACTAGAAATCACACAAGAGCACATTTAAACAGGAAAGAAATATAGACATAATGCAACAGCAATACAAAGAACCTAAAATGCAGAAAATATGAACAGTGACAGAAAATGGAAACAACAGAAAGCAACATCAGGCTTACAGAAATTAAAGTTTACAGAAATCAGAATCAATCAGCAAACACCAGAAGACAGAACAAAACAGCGCTGAGGCTCAGAACTGAGAAGAGTGTCAAAAAAGTCTCATCATACAGGATATTGCAACTATTTGCAGAAAAAACTAATTTACCGTTAACGACGAAAATCGCACTTGTGAAACGGCGAGTTTTGAAGAGAAGTAAAATAGGCAGAATATAGAATAAAGAAAAATAACAACTGTTTCTATGAAATAATGCGATACAACGAAGATTAACATAAGAAAAGGACCGAAACGTGTATAAATAACCATAAAGATGGCACCACCAATAAAGAAAAGAAAATAGCATTCAAGAATAAAACTGATAAAAAGTACTAACATCTTAACATTTACAAGCACTGCACAATACTGTTGACAATAACAAGAAGTTAATAGAATTATAATTAAGTATTCTTGATAGTAATATAATAATGAATAGCTTGCCGTCAATCTAACGTCTATAAAAATAACAATATAGAAGGTCCATTCTCAGAATTACCCCTATTTCAATCTTTCTATCTCATTTCGGCATTTTCAAACGATGCTAGTGTAAGCTCAACACCAACGCTTCCGATTTTGATCCCATTGACAAGATCACTGTGTCAGTTAGTTAGTTTTGATCACTTAGTTTTGCTACAGAAGACAGCTCCTTCCTTTTACAATATATTCTCAACTCGTCGAGAGTTTTGAATGACGCATATTACAGGGGCCCGAATCGACGACAGCTTTGAATTTAATCCACGGCTTCTATTTTTCGTTCGACGGATAGTACTAAAAGTTCAAGCCAACTTTCAGAAAAAATAAAAAAATTTTATTTTTGTACTTGAAATAACTTAGATTTTCCTTATCTGAACTCTCAGGTTAGCTAGCATAACGTTAAGTCGGTGGATTTTCTCGAAATTGCTGTCTCCAACAATGTACGTATAACACTTGGCCGTGACACTTTCAGACCATCCCAAACCGAATCAAAGCCAAAAAGATTATGACAGCATAAAAGCATCCCCTTATGATTTCAAATTACATACATTGATTTGTCTCCATCCTAAAGAACTGGCAAAAAACCAAATCAATAAAGCAGGATCAGGACACAGCATACTGAACACACCAATTGAAATTGTACAATACCAAAAATATTTTAAGCTACAATCAGCTAACTTTATTATAGGGGTCAAGGAGTGGCCCCTACAATAATGAAATATCTTTGGAAATAAGCTGCAATAGGTATTATTCAGTCGAACGATGAGCTGACACATAAATTTTGCCGATCAAAGCTCCAGCTCAAAATTACAGATATCTAATGATAAATATACAAAATAGTATGCAAAAATAAAACTAAAGTTTTATGTACAATTAAAGTCGCTATAAAATGTCTCGGAGACTTTCAGAGTTCATCAAACGATGCTTTCAGTTTCATCCTCCAAAACGGGAAACGCAGGAGACGAAAAGACGGGACTAAAATTGACAAAAGTAAATCCTTTCTTTTCCAAGATTTTTTGAGTATCCATGTCCGCTTCCTGGTCTCTAAAAGTACAAAAATAAGAAACAATTTCCAGAGAGAAATCTAAAGAAACAAAAAGCACTGACAGATATTGGCATGGTATACAAACTAAGTATATCTAAGTGATTTTATACAAACCAGAGTCAGCAACACCGAACCTTTTGCCAGCTAAAACGTGTGCAGACAGAGTTGTACAAAAGCTATTTAGAAAATACAACAGAAAACCCTGCAAATCTGCGGTTTCCTTTGTCTAACCTAAGCCGTTCTGACTCCTGCTGGGCCACAAGACGATCTCGTTCCGAGACCACGTCCAGCATCTCCGAGAGGATTCGTTTCTCTCTGTCAACCTCGGCAGGCGTCTTTCGCTGAGCCGACAGGGAGAGTGTTGGTCTCAGCTGCTGTTGCAGACGAGTGTGGCGTTCCTCCAGTTCCAGTTCTTTGATTCTGCAAAATACGTAAACCAGAAATAATTTGAGAAATTACAACTGTGATCGATAAAACGTGAATCTACATAAATCAAAGTACATAAATTTTAAATTTGTTTGTCGGTTGTTTCATCGAGAAAAATGCCAAAGCAGTTTTGTATTTTAAGCGCAATCTTGTATGTAGCATCAAAGGATTAAAGAAGGATTAAAGGGATCCTAACGAAGTTCAAGGCAAGCTAAAATTATGCATAATTACACTGTATTAATCGTTACTTTATATTAAGATCAGCTTCGCATCGTAAAATTCCACTCTTTTCGTTAACCAAGCTTAACCAATCCTGCAGCAAGTCCTGGCGTTGGGGTTCTACAATAGAAAATGCAGAGTATTCAGCAGAATTACAGACAATGTTTAAAACAGTTTACGGAAAAAACAAGAGAACGAAGAAAACGGAAACAAAGACATTTTCGATAATGGTTTTCAATTCCCGTTTTTCAATTAATATAAGACTATGTGTCTTTCCAATTTCCAGTTTGTGACATAAAATACACCAATGTGAAAGTGACTCCAATAATAGAAGAAAACTATGAGGAGAGACAGTGCATTTCCTAAATCGTTGAAACTTTCCAAACAAAACTATCATGACAGTGTAGCCAGCTTGCGTACCATTTCTCAACTGCAGCTCAAGAGCACGTCCGCGCTCATCCACTTCCTGACGCCGCACGTCCAGTTCCTGTAGACGCCGCTGGATTTCTCCAGCCTCACGGCGGAATCGCATCTCCTGCTGACGCATCAGGCGACTGAGGGCTCTCTCCACACGCTGAATGTCTCGTTCCGTTACACTGCTTCCACCAGGCTCCTCCCTTAATTGGTCTGGGACTGAATGCTCCTAAAAACAAAACAATAGAGCACTGGCTCTCTCTTGTTTCGGACCAAGGCTTTGCCTTAGTGACTGCAGGCAGACGTTTTTCATTACTTATTTATGATTAATGCTTGTATCCTTCATGGATCCGCATGCTAGCCCGCATTTACCTTATTCTCTTGTTGTAACAGCAATAGACTAAATAAAATAACTTTAGGATTAGACCTACGCGCCAATTTGCTAAATTAATCTTAAATTTAAAAGTCACCTAAAGTTCATAATAGAATAAAGAGCATGAAATTCTTACACTACTACATGTACTTTACATACTAGACATGCTTAGTTAGCGAACTTTGGACTCCTTTCGAAAGTCGGGGCGTCCCACTTTGCACTAATTATACGCTTTCATATTATGTAGGGGCGCGATAGCGCCCCTACATAATAATATGGGTATAAAGGCGTCTGCGCGGCCCCCTGGAGACCGTGTTGGCCTGGTGCCAGCTAATTAGAGGTCCGGCGGTGGTAAAAAGGTTACCATCGTAAACAACTCGAGTAGTACTACAAGTACCACCATACTTTTGGTTCGAATTCGAAACTTCGAATTTTTGCACTAGGCGATAGTTACCGTGCGTTTGTTTTTTTTTTCTGAGTAAATAACGCTTATTGGAAATGCATTTTACGGCGAAGTGTTGGAGCGATGTGGGCATTTTGGCACCATACTACTATTATATGTTGGTAGACAGGATCCCCCCATGCTACCTTTTTTGGTTATTTTGGCACCTGGCCAATTTTGGCTCTGTGCCAAGGTCCCAAAGTCGGACTTTCGCTATTTTTCGCAAATTTTGGTCACACTTTTCTACAACTGGGTAGAAGTTGGAGAGGTCCAGTATCTTTTGTTGAAAACTACCAGTAGGGGTGCATAAAGTAACGAGGGGGATTTTTTAATTTTGCTCCCTAGCTTTCAGGAGATGGGCTCAAACTTTGCATTTTTTTGGCCTGTTTGGGCGAAAAGTTTCTAAGTCCCACTTTTGCTAGAAATGGCCTAAAAGTCACTAAAAATGGCGTTTTTTGGCCTCGGGGTGGTCCCCATATATAGTAAATCGGGGTCGCTGAAAACGATGAGCATACTGCCGATACCGCCCGAAGTGACCACTGGTCAGCGTGGCTCCCGTGGTTCCTCGCCCAGGGTCAAATTTGGGAAAACTCAGTCTAAACAGCGTTTTTCGGCGTTTTGGTCTGGGGCATTTATAGTAAATCGACTACGCTCGTTTCAATGGGCAGATGGCCGAAACCGACGGAAGTGACCACTGGTCACTACAGCCTATGGGGCCTATTGACCACTGGTCAAACGGCCTAAAACTGCGTTTTTCGGCGTTTTGGTAGGGGGCATTTATGGTAAATCGACTACGCTCGTTTCAATGGGCATATCGCCGAAACCGACGGAAGTGACCACTGGTCACTACAGCCTGTGGGGTCTATTGACCACTGGTCAAACGGCCTAAAACTATGTTTTTCGGCATTTTGGTCGGTGGCATATATATATAGTAAATCGACTACGCTCGTTTCAATGGTCATATCGCCGAAACCGACGGAAGTGACCACTGGTCACTACAGCCTATGGGACCTATTGACCACTGGTCAAACGGCCTAAAACTACGTTTTTCGGCGTTTTGGTAGAGGGCATATATAGTAAATCGACTACGCTCGTTTCAATGGGCATATATATCTCCGAAACCGACGGAACTGACCACTGGTCACTACAGCCTATGGGGTCTATTGACCACTGGTCAAACGGCCTAAAACTAAGTTTTTCGGCATTTTGGTCGGTGGCATATATAGTAAATCGACTACGCTCGTTTCAATGGGCATATCGCCGAAACCGGCGGAAGTGACCACTGGTCACTACAGCCTATGGGGCCTATTGACTACTGGTCGAATGGCCTAAAACAGCATTTTTCGGCGTTTTGGTTGAGGGCATTTGACTACGCTCGTTCCAATGAGCATATTGCCGAAACCGAAAGAAGTTACCAGTGGTCTTGCTTGACCAGTGGTCAAACCCCTTAAAACAGCGTTTTTCGGCGTTTTGGTCGGTGGCATTAATAGTAAATCGACTGCGCTCGTTTCAATGGGCATATCGCCGAAATGGAGGGAAGTGACCAGTAGTCACTACGGTCTATGGGGCCTATAGACCAGTGGTGTTTGGAGAGGCGAAAAAGTTTTATCCTTACCACCCACAAACAGAGGTTGCAGCGGCCGAAGCTTGGGGCGGAGGTGAGAATTCAGTGGTACTATTGATGCTCTACCTACGGCACTGTTCAAGCTCCTTGTATCCATTACCGCATTGCTGGAAAGGGATCCTTTAAAATGACAGAAGGACAAGAAATAAAAATGCTCCTCTGGAGCATAAAAAAGTAATATGGGTGATGGTGAGGTTGTAAAATCAAAAGAGGACTAGTCTTTAAAATGCTTAATATGGGGGCTAGGTTCAAAAATAGAAGAGGACTAGGTTGTGAGCGAATATGGGCACAGCTTCGCCGAACAACCCATATTCGCGGGATTTCACGCTTCGTCTTAACTTCTGTCGCATACAGAGCTATCAGTGTCAGTCAGTAATAAGAAATTTAAGAAGTTGAATACTCATTGAATATATTTAGTTGTTTGCATACACTGTTAGACTTGCTAGGAATATATACTTAAATTATCATGATGTGGTCGTGTTGAACTGCAGCAAGCAACGAGATGAGATCTAAGAATATCATGCTAAAGCTATTGGTTCAAGCAGGAAGGAAATAGAAGATCAGAGTCCTAAAATTATTCTTGAGATATAAATGGATAAAATGCACTGGCTAGTATAAGGAGTTTCTCAAAGAAAAAGTTTGCTAAAATAAAAGTTCCGTTACGCTCGAATACATATATACGTAGCAGTAGAGATTGTTTATGCGCTATAAACTAAATGTAGCTTGGATGGATATGCATAATGATTTACGTTTATAAACCGCGAATATGGGTTGTTCGGCGAAGCTGTGCCCATATTAATTCGCTCACAACCTAGTCCTCTTCTATTTTTGAACCTAGCCCCCATATTAAGCATTTTAAAGACTAGTCCTCTTTTGATTTTACAACCTCACCATCACCCATATTACTTTTTTATGCTCCAGAGGAGCATTTTTATTTCTTGTTATAAAGTGCTATTATTATATGTCTGCTTACTGGTTGGCCCATTAGCCTAACGTTTACTGTACGTCTTTATTCATAATTTGTTTTAATTTTATTATAACATTAATTAGGTTAATGCAATTAAAAACTAATTCCATGTGACTTTGCAGCATTTTTCGTCTCTTCTTTCCAATGATATAACAACTGTTGCATAAAGCAATTCTACGTTGTCATGTATTATGCAACAATTTTTATCATTCAGAGCCTTAGGCTAATGAGCATAGGATAACGTGGGGGGAATCAGGGTATGCAGACCCCCCAGGCCGCCAAAAAACGGGAAAACCCCTCTACGATTTTTAAGAAAAATAGGTAATGTTTTAGCAAATTTTAGCGATTTTTTCAAAAAATTTCTTTTAAGTCGCTAAAAATTGTCATTTCTTACGAATTTTTTGTCAAAACCGTTAAAAATTCACAATTTTTACTAATTTCGGGGCAGACCCCAGAAAATTTTGGAATTTTTCAGGGATAGACCCTTTGCCGAGGCCGGGGTAGACCCCCCCCAGAATCTGATGCCGTGATAAAGTAGGCTAATGAGCCCATCAGTAAACAGTTTATGATAACATGAAAGTAGTGCAAAGGGGACCCCCGAAATTTACGGAGGGAGCCAACTTAACGAACCGAGCATGCCCAGCATGCTTAGTGTATAGTAGGGTTGGTTTTTTTCCGGAAAAAAAAGATTGCCGGAAAAAAACCTTTTTTTCCGGTTTTTTCCATTTTTTTCCATTTTTTTCCTTTTTTTCCGGTCACTCCAAAATTACACAATGTGCTAAAAGTTGCGTTATTTCATGTTTTTGCATGCGCAGAAGCAGTTTTCACGATATTTAGTAGCCCCACAAGGGTAATGCAATAACACAAGCGCTTAAAAAGATTCCAGTATTGATTATAGGAATCAAATATGACGCTGTAAAGCAAACGACAGGTGATTTCTGTATACCTTGGCGGTTATACTAGACCCAGTTTGTGGTTTTCGTAGGTAACGCGCTTCGTAAAGTAAACAATTCTAGATTTTTTAACAGTTTTGGTTGAACACTAAACTGTTAGGTATGGAATTATTATATAACACTACCTGAGTTATGCAATAATTTCCACATTCCAGGGGAAAAATGTGAAATCCAAAAATTAGCTCAAATTCATCAATATCGTATTTTTACCTCACTAAACACTGTTTTTGATAGTTTCTTAATGTTCTGAGGTCATAAATTAACTTTCAGAACATGTCCCGAATATTTTTCCATTTTTTTCCGATGCGCGGAAAAAACCCAAATACAATTTCGTCAGATTTAACATACCCCCACCTACTATAACCCACGGAAAAGGTTGTAAATAGTGTGAAATTGCAGGAAAAGCTCTGAAAACATGATATTTCATTGTAAAAATCGTCAAAATAACATTAGGAATATTTTTCCATTTTTTTCCACCCCATCGGAAAAAAATGGAAAAAAACGGAAAAAACCTTTTTTTTCCAGTCCTTTTTTTCCGCGCCCATCCCTAGTGTATAGTAGTGAAGTTTCACACTTTCTATTATGTAATGTATTCTTGCATTCACTAAGGAGGTTAACGACAGAAAGGGACATTATCAGAAGTCACACTTCGAATATATTGCGTCCAAGTTAGATACAAAATAAAACAAATACTCCAGCTCAATCGACAGAAGCAACCATAAAATTATCTACATACCACGTTACGTCTGCTAGTAAATTGTCTGTATAGATTCGATAAAACACACAAAAATAGTCATAAAATCTAGTACATATAATAAGAGAGACAAACCTTATCAGCTTTCTTCGAAAGTTTCGTCTTCTTATCGCGTTTATCACTGTTGGCTGCCACATCTAAAATAAACGTTGAACAAACAATCAAGCCTAATCGAAGTAAGAAACGAAATGGAACTATATTGACATTAAAAATTATTCACTAACGAATTATCCATAATAAAAACAGAGCCCCGCCAACAACTGCGAATTTCTTAGTGTGGGGGGAGGGGGTCGCCAATATTGTTTTTTTCTAAAAGTGTCTTTTAGTGCTATGTTTGAACACTTTTAACTTCGATTTAGCAATATATGTAGAAAAGAGGCTAACTGTATAGCATTGGTGGCGATTTTAGAAAGCTTCAGGTCAGCCAACTCACTGCCTTGAAGCTCCCCCCTCAACCTCCACATTTTGTTCGCCTAGAGAAACCCCAGGAAACATATCCGATGTCTCACCTCTTGCAGGTAACTGCAGCTCAGAGCCTTCGCCTATAGGACTGACCGGATCATCATAGAACCTACTACGACCCAGATCAGCCGGATGCCGGCGAGATCCAAATCCACCGCCAGATCCCGGCTTGGCCCTGGGAGTTTCGCCTCCATCTCTAAGGGAGGGTCCGGCACCGGGAGAGCTTTCCTTGGACGAAGAGCCGGTTCTGGAAGAGCAGCTGGACCGTTTTCGATCATTATATTTTCGACCAATCTTTGCCAACAGATTGGTCTCTTTGGCCGACTCAGACGTCACTGCGGCAGCCAGCGGTGTAATGGGAGGTGAACCCGGTGTAAGCAGTTCAATACTTGGCAGATCTTTACTGTCATCAGTGCGAGATGGGGCCACAGCATTACCAGAACCTTCCTTAACATTCAGATTAAACAGTTTTGACAAAATAGACTTCGGTCTGGCTGCAGTCCGAGCATCAGTCGAATGCTCAGTGCCCGGACGTTCCTCAGCACTACGTCTAAATTCGTGCTGTGATTTGCTGCGAGGCAACAACATTCGGGTATCCGGTTTCCCCAAATTCGCTGCTCCAGTTTCGGCTGCCGTTGGCAGTCCGCTGTTGCCAGCAGCCGAATCCTGTCCCACATTCGTCTCGTCGCTTCTGGACAGGGATATCTGGGTACGAGCGGCAGCCTTTCTGGTGGAGGGCGGCGGGGCAGAACGTCGATCCAGGATCGATTCACCGATGCCCAGCTCAGCATCACTCTTGAGGCGAGCACGCTCTCGAGCGGCCGCCTTAGACTGCTCAAACTCTAGCCTCTTGACCTCTCGCAGCGGGCTAACCGGTGGGGATGTTTGCTGCTGCTGCTGTTCTTCGGCCAGTCGGCCTTCCTGGATTCGACGGAAAACATCGTCCACCGTTTTCCGCCTGTTCACAATCTCCTCCAAGTCCAGGTCTGCGGCGTTGGGTCGTCGTTTTGTGACAGCCGCATCGCTGGAGACCTTTCGTTGCTGTCGCTGCTGGTGCTTCGGATCGCTCATTTGTCGGGAGACTTTGCGCTTTTGCTGTCCGCCGATGGAGCCGGTTTCAGGCAAGGGTTGCAGCTGGAGAGGATCCGGAGTACAGGAGTGACAGGAGGAACTGGTATAATCGTCATCACTCTCGTCTGATGAGCCTTCGGCACTCTCTGAAGAGTAGGTATTATTGTCGGCACCGCCAAGACTGGAGCCGTCGCTGTGATAGATTTCATCTAAAACATAAAAAAACACAGAGCTTTATCAGGTATACTATTATTATTATCAGCTGGCTTATTTTTAGACGATTTCTACGATAAAATAAGCCAGATTAGATGAAGCGGTAACTTAGTGACTGAAACCTGCAAGGAACAATTGAGAAGCAGGCCCTGTGAACAATTTCACCCCCAAATCTTATCACACCACTGGTTTAGAAATATGCATAAATGCATAGAAGGTTCTGTCTGAGCAACCCAACTTCAGCTATACATTATACATACATAGAGCTAAAGCAGTCGACAACTAAACATTGATAATTACGTACCCAAGGCATCTCTGGAGCTTCGATTTCTTTTCCAAGTAGCTACCAGCTGTGCCGCCGTTTCTGGTGTCACTATTTGTCCCTTGGAAAGGGTATTTTCCAAAACTCTCAATTCTCCTTCTGTCAGATCTTCATCATCATCATCTTCTTCACCATCACTGGACGAAAGCAGCTTCTCAGGATCAGCCTTTTCTGGCTGATTATTTTCCTCCTAAAACAAAAATAAAATTAAACCAAGACTAGTTCGAAGCATCTTCTAACACATTATGGTTTATAGCTTCGTCCCCATAAGCGACCTACCCCTCCCCCCCCCCCCAAATTGGCTGAGAACATCAAATTTTCAAAAATTTTTCGTCTTCGCTGGAGAATCTTTACTCAATATTTGCCTACTGGCCGTTAAATCTGCCTGTATGCCAGAATAATAGCGCTATCTTTAGCATATCATTAGAAAAATCTTCGCGCCCCTCCCAAATTCCTTGTCCCCTCGGACTTCTATTTACACAAGTAATATTTACTACAATATCAACGCTTTTAAGTTCCAGCCAACGTCTACCAAAAACAAAATAACATGCAAAAGCCGACATACCGTTACAAACTATTGCGTCTTGATACCGTTACAAACTATTGCGTCTTGATTAGAACAATTTTTAACAGCCTCCTCACCCTAGTCGGTGCTCCGGCTAGAGGTAGTGCCAACTTAGAACGTATGCAATTTTCAGGGAAGGGGGGATGCTTACACTGAATAATTGCCATAGCAATTACCAGAGGAGGTGTTCTACAAGGCTAACAGTACGTCCATTACGTCCACCATAGTGGAGGTGCCGTGGTAGCTCCACCAGATAGCCGGCGCCGGCCACCCCTTGACAATCTTGGTAACTTACCCAGGAGGGATTTTTAAAATAGTGTGCTAGAGCTTATTTTTTTCAAGCTCTAGCCTTGAAATGGTCTTCCACTTATAGCGCATTAAGAAACCACAGCACTGTCAGAGGCTCAGAACAAATTAAGAATATTACCCTATGAATATACAATCTTACCCCAGCATCAGCAAATTCAATACTGGAGAACGTAAGATTATGACGATCAATAATATCTTCTTCTACTTCTTCGTCCTCTACAGAATCATCAGATTCGCTTCGATAACCGCTACCATCCTGGACATCATCTGAAGCAAAAAAGTAAAAAATAGCTATCGAAACTTAATTTTAAAAAACACAGATCCAACCAGAGTGGGAAAGTTGAAACTGCAGAAATTTGCTTATTGCCTAGTTGTTAGAAACCAACAAACTGGAAAAGCAGTAGATCAACATAACTTTTTCGAAAGTTTTTTAAACAAAGTTTCTCCAAAAACTAGGACTTCACTTAGAGGCCTTTTCAAGAAATGGTAGAGTAGAAGCAAAATTAATTCGATCCTTTTCATGAAAGAGTTAAAAAGGGACGCTCAAACCTGAGTGGAGTCAAAACAGCTCAAACCTGAGTGGACTCAAAACAAGTTAAAACAGTCATTGTTTACTCTATCCTTACTCTGCCCTTTCTTGAAAAGGCCCTTAGAATTAGTTACACAACCAAAAAACCTCAAATACACATCAAACTTTAGAAATTGTTGGTAACACTAACCAAAGTCAGTTCGCTTCTTCCTTCTTAGGGTCAGCTCAAACTCGGCTCGATCCGGAGTGGCTAGCTTTGCGGCCTCCAGACTGGCCAGGCTTGGCGACTGAGAGGTTGAGCCGGGCGTGCCCAGGCTGTCTGGGATAGAGTCAGCCAGTGATGGCGTCAGTGATATGGGTCGGGCCATGTGGGCCGGGGAGGGGGAGGGCCGGGGTTTCGGCGGAGTGGGCGGAGGAGAGGGTTTGTTGGCTTCCTGGGAGGGTGAGGTGGGACTGGAAAGACGGCGAATCAGGGGACTGACCAGAGCCGTGGGGGATTTCAGCTGCTCAGGCGGCTGTTGGGGTCGCTGACGCTGTCGCTCTTCCCAGCGAGCCTGCTTGTCCTCCAACGGCAAATTTAGATGATTCATACAGTAGAATCGACCGAAGCTTTGCTTGATGATGGCCGCCGTACGATCATAGCCATAGCTATTCAGCCGGAGAGGAGTATCACAGTACTCACAGCGAAAGCACTTCCTATGTATGGTATAGCCTTCGGCAAACATACGCTCAGCCAGATAGACCGGACTGCGACAGAAGTAGCAGAGCGGAGTCTGTTGCTTCATGCCACTGCCTTCCTGAGAGGAGGGCAGAATGGACGGCGTGGAAGTGCGTGAGTGGGCTGGCGATCCTGACACCGGGGTGGAGCCCGGTTTCGGAGACGTAGGAGGCGGTGGTGGCGATTTTATGACACTGTCATGCGCTGACTTAAGCTGGGACACAGAGAAGGCCCCGGTTCGATTGGGCTGACGCAGCTTGGAGTCCAGCGATTTGAGACGCTCATCAAATGAGTTGAAGCGCTGACTCTGCCCAGTGAAACCGGCCTGGGCAATGGCCCGAATATCTGCCACTTTGGCTCGCATAATCTTTTCCTCCTTCGATTTCATGGGCTTTTCTGGCGGCTTCTTGAACAGTAGGTTGCCCATACCAGTATTGTAGAGTTTCTGCTCCATTTCGGCAATCTCTCGATCGTCCAGCTTCCTGGCCTTAACATTTGGCTTCTTCTCTTTGGCTCGTCTCAGATGGGGCTGGAGGGATTCCTTGATCAGCGTTTCCACTTCCAGCAGTCGTTCTGGTGGCAGTTTGTCCACCAGGCCCGGTTTGACCGTTCGCTTAGGCGTGGGCTGATAGGCACTGCCAAATCGCAATGGCATTGCCGAATCACCGTCTGCCAGGCCATTTTTGGCATTCTCTTCCGCTTCCAGGCGCCTAAGGCGGAGCATATGACGAATTCGTTCACGTTCTTCGTCAATCGACTGTTGCTGTTCGCTGGGCGGACAGTGAGTCGCCGCATAGACAGAGGCAATGCCCTGAGGCAGGGCACGCCTTTTGGTTCGAGGACTGTCACTCATCCCTGAGGCAGGGGTGGGAGGCAACCGCGGCGGCATAGGAGAAGGCGACAATCCAGCAGTATTGATGGTAGCCAAGGGGCCGCCCCCGGCCAGCTCAAGGGTTATAGGAGCCGGTTTCAGATCCCTGAATGTGTCATGAACAGCCGTCACATAGGCTTGCATGACCTCCTTTTGCAGCGGATCTTGCAGAAACTCCGGCAGTGCCTCAAAACTGCCACAGGGCAACGGGATGTCAAACTCGCTGTAGAGCAGGGTAAAGGCGCGCTGCATATTGTCCGTCGGATGCGAAGGATCCAGGGCCCAGTAGTCCAGGAGATCGGGCCGAAAGCGATGAATGATGGCACAGAGAACCAGACCGGACCTAAAGGAGGACGTAAAGTTGTCCACCTTGAGCTTGTAGGGCAGTACTGTCTGCTGACACCACTGTATAGTCTGCAGGGATCGGGCATAGGACATCTTACGAGACCGACTGATCGTCATAGGCTTCAGCTGGTGGTGCTCCAGCTTGGCCAGAATGGCCGGATCATCCGTGTCATAGAGAGCCCGCATCTGAGCCGGTTGAAAGGCACCGCCACCGCCAAACTCAAAGTTGGGATAGCGAGTGGCCGGATCAATGGTGTAGCGGGAGATGTTCTTGTGCAAATTTTCAGGAGTAGTCTGAGCCAGCAGTCGATAGATGGATTCTCGTTGTGCCAGAATTTCCAGCGGACTATGGCGACCACTGGAGGCAGCCTTCATCATCCAGGCTGCGTCCAGAACACTGAGAAATCCACGGGCACAGCCGGACCCAGTCGGCCAAAAGGGCTGAAATCAGAAGAAAACGCTTAAAAGATACAGCTGAAAAAACGTAATGTAACTAAAAAATTCAAAAACATTCACGTTAGTTACATGGCAATTTTTATTGACCAGTATACGTATACTGTACGGGACTAAGGGGTACATAAAAATAGAAGATTGTAGTTACATGGCAGTGTTCCACCGTTATTAGCTGAATGGTGGCAGATTGCTGTAGTCACCAAAGCGTGCAAAATTGGTTAGCAAAAACAAGCATATTTTGTACGTTTTCTGTCAACAGTGTCCTGTGATGATATCACATGTACGTTGAGAAGTGAAAAGGACTAAAGGAGAAAATAGTGACTACGAACCTCATGTAAACTGTCACCAACAATGCCAATCAGAAGTCGATGTCCGTGACGCTCCAAAATCCTGGATGAATTTTCCGCTGAGAAAAGTGAGGTAAAATCAAACATTGCAACATCAGGAAGACCGTAATGATTTAAGGCATAATCCTATAATACAAAAGCCACATTACACGACGTTAAGCGAGTTGAGTAGTAAAAAACATAGGAACGGACAAAAATGTTGG
Organism: Trissonchulus latispiculum; assembly: GCA_030248195.1. NCBI lineage: Eukaryota > Metazoa > Nematoda > Enoplea > Enoplida > Ironidae > Trissonchulus > Trissonchulus latispiculum. The sequence continues at coordinate 43,627 of JASAND010012211.1, forward strand.
TTGAATTAATATCGAAAATAGGATAATTTCATAAGACAATGATTTATATTGAGCTGAGGTTTTCTAATTTACAAAGGCCAAAATGTTGGTTGAATTAATATCGAAAATAGGATAATTTTATAATAAGACAATGATTTATATTGAGCTGAGGTTTTCTAATTTACAAAGGCCAAATTTTCATTCTTGACGACACTTTTTATGAGCAAAAATTTTGGAATTAGTAAAAGTTTGTTGAAATGTATGACCCGTACACTGTTCAATGTCCATCCGACTGCAAGAAACAAAAGCTGCAAAGGCTATGAGCCTTCCCCAGTGTACAATCTATAGTGTTTTTGCTAAAAATCTTGTCTCTTTTTTTCTAAAAAGCTCACAACAGTCACACAGTACACGTACCAATTGAGGCAAGGCACATTCTGTGCTGAAATCGGCAGCCTGGCGAGCATAAGCTATCAAGGCGTCCTGAGCCACATTTTCTGGTGACAAAAGCACATTCACATCATCACTATCCTATAAATAAAGCAAAACAATAACACTAATCTCGAGTTGTCGGTTACGTCAAACGAACGAAATGCGTGTAGAAAAGAACTAAAGCTGAAAATATTTGAGCTGGAAGCGGAATCACGAATTAATCAGATCAGTTTCAGACCTAACGATCCAGAAAAAGTGCATCATGTTGCACTTTGAGTCTATCTGATCACAAAGAAGTCATCATAAACTGATCAGTCAAAAATCACCAATCACTAAGACTAGGTATATACGCACTCTGAATTATTTACTTTACTATAAATACAGATTGAGATAGTTTCCTATTAAAATTGCACTGAAATCGGACACAAAAACGTGTGTAGGGATAGTTTCCTATTAACATTGCACTGAAATCGGACACATGAACGTGTGTAGGAAATTGTGCTCGCTCGTTTGCACAGAATTTGGCATTAGAACCAGCATTCTTTCGGAATCCTCAAGATGATAAGGACTCATCTTAGTCCATCCCACCTTGTATGTAAGCCTACGTAAGCCTTGTTTAGAACCTTCTTATACCTGAAGGTCAAGAAAATGATTACAAAAAAGTGTGCGATCAATATGGCCTGTGAAAGTCGAAAAATCGATTTTAGAAATTTCACTTTATTTGGTTTTTGACAATGCTGCATGTTTTCGAACGGGAAAATGTTGCAGAAAGAATTTAAGGAAAAAACTCGTAAAAATTTTCAAAGAAAACAAAAATTTCCTCCTATTATGAAAGTTCCGAAAATATACGTTACTGGTGTGTTTACTGGGTGGGGGCTTTTTGGCCCCCTCCATTATTTTGGCTTGCCCCCCCAACTCACCCTAAGATGCCTCGAAATTGCCAAATTTCTAGGATTTTAGTCAAAAACTTCGAAAATTATGTTTTAGCACCAACATAGGTGGCTTCGCCGGAATGCGTTGGTCAAAATCGTCTATTTTGGTGCTAAAACTTATTTGAGCACTTTTTAGCTGTTACAACAGTTATAACAGTATTATGTGAAAAATAAGCTATTCATACTGCATTTTCAGCCCATTTATTTCCCCTCCCACTTTTGGTTGGGCGTCCCCCACTTATCTTTTGCCCAGAAAAACACCCAGTGTTATGGAATTAAATGTTGTTCAAGTGCTCTACAAATAAACAATGTCAAATGATGGCTTCCAGTTTCAGACCTGGATCGCATCACCTACCTGCCGAGGAGTAGCCGGATTTTCAGAAGCTAAGTTTAATTCAATTTTCTTATTTAGAATGTTATCTTAAAATTGTGAGGGGAAACATTAGTTTCCTATCCTTTGAATTCAAAATAGTGTTCATCCGGTTTTGGGCTTAATACCAAGAATAGGAAACAAAGATTATGTAAGACTTATGACTGTAAGATTTAACTGTCTTTCCTGAAGTACAAGTTTTATACTGTACGAATTTAAAATCAGATCACTAAAACTTAGACAAACCTTACATTGTCGGTTTTAACAGATCGTAATTACATTGGCACAAACTTAATTAAATTTGATGACTTTTTACAAGAAAATGCCTGTCTAGCTAAGTCATCACTAAGATTTCGGTTTGCACAAAACGCGCACTGTTTCTTTTTTGAGCGTTCCTGATTCACTTCTTTTGCTGCTTTTGTCTGTAACTTTTCAGTTAATATTGTGACTTAAATTGCACATTGGGGATATGGTGTACTGGTGTATGGTGTCTACTGAAATACGGCAACAGCTACAAACGACAACAACAACTGGAAGGCCATAATCCATTTGGCACCAATTCAGCTAAGTCAATCTCTCCATTTCAAATATTTAATTTAGTTTTGTTTGACACTAGACTTGGGGAGAGGAAAAGGTCCCCTCAGGTTTTTTATCAAGCTGATGCAGGATTTAAATTAAATAACATTATCCACTCTATTAAGTATACATTGCATAAAATATGGTTCCGGACATAATCTACGCAACACATTAGGCTGATCAGATTGGGAGAAGGTACCATCTGCATCAATCGGCCGCAAACATGAAATTTTGGATCCTACGGATCCGTCAGTAAAATTTTACAATCCGTGATTTTTAAACTCAAATCTTGCAATTCAAAGTGCTCTGTTGTCGGCTGACAACAGGAAATTGATTATTATAGGCATGGTACCTCGGTGCCAAACCATCCCCCCTAATTGTAATTGTACTTATCCGAGATTTTCAAGGAGTTGGCCAGTCAAGGGGGGAAACCCCTTTGAACGGAGCTAACGGGTGTCCACGATGCGGTGAAAGCAGCGTGGCCACTTCTGCTCCGGCAGTAGCCTTGCCTATGCCTCGGGTAATTGCGATATGCAATTATTCAGTGCCATACCGTGGCCCCAGTACAAAATTTGGTATGGCACTACTCCTCATCACGAAAGCAACTGGGGTGTGGCACTAAGGGAAAAAAAAAGTTTCAGACCTAACGATCCAGAATGTTTGTGCATCATTCTGCACAATCAAAATGATGAAAAATAACACTATACATCATCAACTAGAAGCCAGTATCAGGGTCACTCTTACATGTTGTGATTTGTACAATACAAAATATGTTTTTTGAACTAAAAATAGGTTAAAAATGGCTTCATGTCAGTGGAACAAACCTTGAGTATAACCCCTTTCTCCAACAAACTGTGCTTCTTGGCGCACATCACAAAATAATGGGTCTCATCCTTGTAGTAGACAATATTTTCCAAATCAATGCCAGTATGCAATTTCAAATCTTTGAAAAACTGTTGATTGAAGATGAAGGCAACTCCTGAAAAAACATAAAACAGCGATAAACCAGTCTTCCTATCTCTAAATTTTATACTTAAAAACAACAGTCAGCAGCCTTCAGACCGTTCTTAAACAGAAAGGAGGAGCCAAAATTGTGAGCTGAGCTTCTTCCTGGAATAAAGTAAGTATTAAGAGCAAAAGTCAACCAATCAAATGAAGGCTCGTGAAGACGACGTTTAGGAGCTCTCAGCGAATTATCGCTAGTCTCCTGGGTCCCGTTGCATAAAAGTGATTAGTAATGTGATTAGTTGATTATTGTATGTAGCAGTTCTCCAAGGAAAACTTTTGTTAACAGTCCACTTGTTTAGAACTTTTGTGGTACCATACTATCGTAGCTGCTGAATTGATTGCTCGAAAAATCATGAAGTATTTAATTTATCCTTGCGGACTCAATTAGGTAAAGGAAATCTTTTAATTCAATTGCAATTTCTCGACTTTTTATGACTGCATCACTTCAACTAAAGTTGTGACTTAATTTAAATGTTTGATTCATTAGAACGCTCAAAGCGCTTCAAAATGAAATAAAAATTATTGCCGTCGACCCTCCGTAGCTTTGACTATCCTCCAAAAACTGCTATACTAATCAACCAATCACTTTTATGCAACGGACCCAGCTCTCAGTAATTCTTGCCTACACAAAACTCATCGCAATAATGACAGGTCCGACATCACCAGTTTAAGACATTCAGTAAGACAGGATCAGATCTTCTCCTGCTATAGCGCCTGACCACACACAACAAGAATCAAAGCGCACCTGAGATTTCCTGCACTTGTTCCTCAGCTTTCGTACGACGATTAATGAAATTCGCCGTGATACCAATGGCAAGCTTTCCACGGAATTCTTTTCTGGGAAATCCTGAAAAATCAAAAAGAAAAATTCTGAGCTGGTCACCAAAGAAGCAAAGCGCAGATTTCGAAAACCAAGATAAAACCATATACGTATATACCACTGGCAGATCCAGGATTTCGTGACGGGGGGGCGGTAAAATTTTCCAGCGGGGGTCCGCTCCCCAGAAGTTGAAGAAATTTTTTGTTTTTGCAATAAAATCGGTATTCGGATCTTCAATTCTTTTTATACTGAAGAACTGAACAAATTTTTAAAAATTAGGGGGAGCGCGTTAGCGCTCCCCCTAGAATAGGGAAAATTTGACGCAATGTGTATAATCTGGACATTGTTTGGCCTGGGGCCAGCGGAGGAGTGGACCGATCGGGCTGAAACTTCTTGTGTGAAGAGCCTATGGGCAGGGGTACATGCTGTGAAAATTTCAGCCGGATCGGCCGGGTGGATCTTGAGATATGAAAATTGGCCCCCCGCGCGGGTCGCGTTTCTCCTCTTTTTTTTTTCCCCCAGGGGTGCAGGTCGGAAGACCCTTCAGAACCCTACTATTTTAGGTTTTTTTTGTACAAAAAGTTCCTCAATTCCGGGGAAATTACTTTCTGCGGTTCCCGGACCCCCCCCAGATGGCCCCACCCCCCCCGGTGGGGACCCCCAAAATGACCCCCGAAAAAAAACTAAGTCCGAAAATCTATTAGCTTCGAAATAGAACGGAGCGAGCGAAGCCGGGCTCTCATGTTGTGCATGTAGGAAGGTACTAACGTGAATATGAACATAGGCTATATAGGATGTCGGTCGGTGCCCTGTGGCGCCCTGGCCAGGGGTCAAAAGTTAGTGTGTAAAAGGGGGGTCTGGGCCTACGGAGTAGGCAGCCCTATACATAAGAGCTGCTGGGCTGAGGTTTCGTATTCGAATAGGAACCCCTATATGGTGAATCTAAATGGCCCATTAGTTTCGCTCTAGGACCTATCCATGTGGCTGGGGGGCACCCTGATGGTGGTGGGCCCTACCGTGTCGCAACTCCAACTTTAACCTCTTCTACAGAAATATCTACAGTGAGCAGGTCTCTCTTATTTGGGGTTTGGGGTGGGGTGCGGGAGCACTACAGCATAGGCTATAGTAGGTTTCGCCCGGACCCCTGTGGCGCCCTGGCCAGGGGTCCGGACCGGGGACCGGGTCCAAAATGGCCAAAAATCGATTTTTCCAAAAGTGACCAAGTCTGGTATCAAATGAAAGCCCTTGGTGAGGCGAACATTTTTTGTCATTGGAGGACCCCTCCAAAGTGGATCCAGCAGCCTGTGGCGCCCTGACCAGGGTCCGGACCGGTCCAAAATGGCCAAAAATCGATTTTTCCAAAAGTGGCCAAGTCTGGTATCAAATGAAAGCCCTTGGTGAGGCGAACATTTTTTGTCTTTGTAGGTCGCCTCCGACGTGGTTCCAGCAGCGTGTGGCGCCTGACCAGGGTCCGGACCGGTCCAAAATGCCCAAAAATCGATTTTTCCAGAAGTGGCTAAGTTTGGTATCAAATGAAAGCCCTTGGTGAGGCGAACATTTTTGTCATTGGAGGACCCCTCCAAAGTGGATCCAGCGGCCTGTGGCGCCCTGACCAGGGTCCGGACCGGTCCAAAATGGCCAAAAATCGATTTTTCCAAAAGTGACCAAGTTTGGTATCAGATGAAAGCCCTTGGTGAGGCGAACATTTTTTGTCATTGGAGGACCCCTCCAAAGTGGACCCAGTGGCCTGTGGCGCCCTGACCAGGATCCGGACGGGTCAAAAATCGGTTTTTAAAAAATTTCCAAGTTTGCTATCAAATGAAAGCCCTTGGTGAGGCGAACATTTTTTGTCATTGGAGGACCCCTCCAAAGTGGACCCAGCGGCCTGTGGCGCCTGACCAGGGTCCGGACCGGTCCAAAATGGCCAAAAATCGATTTTTCCAAAAGTGGCCAAGTCTGGTATCAAATGAAAGCCCTTGGTGAGGCGAACATTTTTTGTCATTGGAGGACCCCTCCAAACTGGTACCAGGGGCCTGTGGCGCCTGAGCAGGGTCCGGACCGGTCCAAAATCAGTTTTTTGAAAGGTTTTCAAGTTTGGTATCAAATGAAAGCCCTTGGTGAGGCGAACATTTTATCTCATTGGAGGACCCCTCCAAACTGGTCCCTAGCGACCTGTGGCGGCCTGGCAAGGGGTCCTAATTGGTCAAAAATCAAAATTTCCAAAAGTTGTCAAATTTGGTTTTAAATGAACGCCCTAAATGAGCAGAGCAACTTTTGTCATGTATATAACTGCATATCCAAGGTTACGGTGCTGGTTGGCTTTTAAAATAGCCTTCCTGCCTAAGATAACGCACCGTGTAAAAAGTTCTGAAAAGGCTATGAACAGTGGCCTTCCAGCCCTAAGATAACGCTCCGTGTATAATGTTCTGTTGAGGCCGTGAACAGTGGCCTTCCACCCTAAGATGACGCACCGTGTATATATAAAGTTCTGAAAAGGTTATTAACAGGCATTTTTCCGCTTCAGCAAATACATTCAGTTGAACTAGAACGTTTTCATCCAGCCTGTTTGCGGTAGCTAGCTTTGCTTACATTGTGTATATATGCAACTTCTCTGACATGATTCTCTGCAGCGGAAAAATAAGCGAAACTAGGGGGGAAAATGCCCTCGACGGGCAACCAACTTGGTAGAATAGGGAAAAACTTGAATGTTAAATACACGGTGCATGGTTACAACTGAGATTCTGCTGAAGCGGAAAAATGCCGTTTCTCAGCGACTAAAATGACAGAAACCAGCTTTGTGCGCCGAATAGGGAATCTACTCGGCGACTAAAATGAAAGAAACCAGCTTTGTGCGCCGAATAGGGAATCTACTCGGCGACTAAAATGAAAGAAACCAGCTTTGTCGCCGAATAGGGAATTCCCTCCTTCCGCCCTATTCGCGCGAATTCCCTTTGAAGCCTGTTATGTGTTGCTTTGCTGAATAATGAGAGAGCTTCAGAATGGCAGAATTACTTCAGAATGCAAAACAACAGTTTTATCAAGCACTTACGTAAGTCAAGGTTTTCACAGACATAAATACGATGTCTTCGATGTGCTATCAGAAACATTGAGAGCATGTATAACACATATTATAGGGGTCGCTGCCGCGACCCTGTGATAGGTGTGCTCTGTGCTGATCTTGCCGAGAATTGATACAATCAAACATTATATAAAATGAAATACGATTGATTGTATACGTATGTTTTAGCACAAGGACTGTCGACCACAAATTGTTTAAACTGCATATATACTTATTGTTGCTTTCTGTTGGTCCTGCTACCGGTTGTATGCATAAAATTTTTACGGATCAGGTAGCTCAAAAAGAAATTAATCTAGCGGCACCCCTAGTCACCACGCAACCGGTACGGGAAATGTCATATTGAGAGCAATGCTTACGTTTGCAGTTCCTAACAGAATAATTACCTATATATATATTTCCTCCCGAAAGACGATAAGTTCGCGCGAATAGGGCGGAAGGAGGGAATTCCCTATTCGGCGACAAAGCTGGTTTCTTTCATTTTAGTCGCCGAGTAGATTCCCTATTCGGCGCACAAAGCTGGTTTCTTTCATTTTAGTCGCCGAGTAGATTCCCTATTCGGCGCACAAAGCTGGTTTCTGTCATTTTAGTCGCTGAGAAACGGCATTTTTCCGCTTCAGCAGAATCTCAGTTGTAACCATGCACCGTGTATTTAACATTCAAGTTTTTCCCTATTCTACCAAGTTGGTTGCCCGTCGAGGGCATTTTCCCCCCTAGTTTTTGACATTTTTAGGCAAAAATGGTAATTTTCTCCGAAAAATCGGATGCATTTAAAGCTTTTTCTTCACAAATGCAATAAATATGCGGTTAAAAAGTAGAAAATTCGCGGGGGCCGCCCCCCTCCCTGGATCCGCCCCTGGTATATACAGCTAAAAATATTGTACGCACTTGAACAAATATGAAATCTCTTCACAGTTATTTAGGTCCTCTCGAACGGGGGCGAACTATATTGGCCCACCAAGAAGCTTGAACAATTTTTTTGAAAATGTAAAAAATTAAACTTTATCAAAGTAAATAACGTCTATGATTAACAATAATTGCAACGTTTTTGGACAAAAGCTAGGCAACTTTGGTCCATAAAATTTTCTCGTTACAAATAATGATTTCCAAGAGAAACAAAATTAAAAATTCAAAAACAAAAGTCAGACCTGGAATGGTATTTCGTTTCCCATCTGCCTCAATCAGGACATCAAATTCAAAGTCAGCCACAAAATGATGCTCAGGAGAAACTCGAGCTCGAAATCCTGGACCTAAAATATGATTAAGAGTGCCTCGTTCATCAACATAAACGCTACTACAAAGAATCATTCTCTATTGCAACTTCACAAACAAATAATTCACCATGCAACTAAGCATGCTAGTAATGAATTCAACACAACAAAAAGAAGCAATATCAAATATAACAGAACATTGTGCTCCTGTTTACACGTCCAATGTATCAGAATACCGTTTCGTTCTAATGGCTCTATTAGCTCTTCAAAAGAGGTATTTTCATGAACCTCCGCTCCCAAAAGTAAAGCTACTTTTAGTAAGATACACTGGAGTTGGCGTATACCTAAAATAAAAGCAAACATAACACAAAAATATACACTAATCAGGGTATTTTTACCGGGGGAGGCCTCCCCGAAATTGACCCTCCCACCCCCCGAAAATACCTTCCTCGCCGGGATTTTTGGAGACCTAAGTTTTTGCCAAAAACAGGCAAATTTTCAAAGATTTTCCGGCTTCGCAGAAAACGTTTTCGTAGAAACGGCTATTTTTAACTTAAATCCTGGTATATTGAGAACTTTTTTCCTTTCTACGTGTAAAATACGCCAACGCCATTCTACGCAAAATACGTGTAATAATATTTTTAGCTCATTTTTGTAAAAAATCTCCCCCCCCCCCCGAAAATTACCACCCCAGGTCCGGGACCCCTCCCCCGAAAACACCCTAAAAATACCCTGCTAATTCAGCACAGTTAGGTTCCCTTGTTTTTCTCGTCACTTCGGCTGGAAACTCCGCAGATCTCAAATATCCAAAAACTTTGCTTCCCTTTCACACACTACTCTAATGCCATATCTTCATTTCATATCAAACAATTGAGATGTAAACTGAGTTGTGCAAGAAGCAAAATGTCAACTACGCACAATTAGCAGGCATAGCTGCAGGCTGGATTCATGCTAGCTAAAAACTTTCTGTTCTCTTAACCACGGCCCTGTTCCATCCAGTGTTTTTTGCTCGGACACTTTTGCGCTCTTCTGCGCACTGCCCCAAAATTTTTTGCGCAAATTGCTAAAAAAGTGCGCATAGCAGGAAAAAAGCTATAATTTCGCATAAAATTGCTGTTTTGTATTTATTAGTAATTACCTGACTTTACTACAACTTTCAGAGCTGCAGCAATTTATATATAAGATGCCAGAACTTAATGTGGATTAGGAAACCAACCTACTTCGGAACGGGGGTCTGAAGGCTGAGCCCCCAGAAGCAATATATAGATTTCAAAAATACATAGCAAACATTTCACTATCATAACTCTCAAAAGTTTTATTTGTTGAAGTAAATTTGTTTTCTGTATATTTAGCGAAATGATGAAAACTATTGGCAATTTTTAAGTTATTTTTTGTTCAAGATTCCTCACTGCTTTTAATAAAAACAAAAATAAATGCTGTTTTTAAATTTCATCGAAAATTACGTAGTTTCAGAAAATGATTCAAGGTTCCGATCTTTGACTTTTCCATGACTCAATTTTCAGGGCTCAGCCCGGGGCATATCGATTTTTAAATGTTTTTTTGAAGCGTCGGTGGGTAAGAAAGCACTGATAGAACACAATCCTAGCTGACAAAACCTCCTGTGAAAGTTCGTTCTGTATTATATTATATTAACGTGTGTAAACTTCTCCAAAAACTGCCAAACAAACATTAAAATTATTTCATAACATTAGCTCATACATTAGGCTACGGGTGTTTGTATATTAATGTTAGTGTGTTTAGTGAATGTAGGTCATAACTTAGCGTTATAGAAGTTGTATAAAAGTAAGTACCGGGGTCTGGGGGCGGAGCCCCCAGGAAAAAACAAGAGATTTTTGTGAAATTGAGAGCCAGAAGCAATTTTTCTGAGCACTTAGAACAACTAATTTTTAGTAATTTTTTCTTTGTTCCGCTAGAGAAGGTGAGCACGCGTGCGCACAAGCCCAAAATTTTTTGCTAATTTCAGAAAAAAGTGTGTCATTACGCACTTTTTTGAGCAAAAAAACATTGGTTCCATCTCTAAAATTAGATGATTGGCCTTTTCTTGCCACGGGTGCTGTTAAATTTTCGATCGCGACGATGTCCCCTGGTATGTCTAGTGGTTTCATACAATGAAACATTGGTGTTACGCGTTAGGTGCCAGATCAAATCCCATACCTCCCAATAACCTTCGTAAGGGGCCTGAACGACACCTATAAGAAATCAGGGGCAAAGCATCGGCAGCCGGTTTCGACAGGGTCAGTGAGCATCCAAGGAAGAGCGGAAAATTTCAAATGTTGGTTGTCTGGGAAATATTGACAGGGCAAAATTGGGAACCTAACGGGGCACAGCTAGTTTTGGACAGGGTCAATTGGGTAGGAACGATTTGGTAGGGAATTGTTTTCTCGGAACCCACGCCAACCAATAGACTAAACAATGTCAGTTGCTATAAATTTGCATTTTATGCAATATTGCTCAATGCAGCTGTGCACCAGGATAAGGAAAAACAACGGTCAACTAACTAATATGATCAATAGCACCAGCACAAAATTTGGGATAGAAAAGTTTAGCACCAAGCGTCTTCAAATCATGGATAACAAATGGCCAAATATGAAGCACATTGTTTCGTGAAAATCTAGAACAAAAAAGCAGATTCTCACAATGCAACAATTCAAGAATTTAAATATAATTTAAGCCGAACTTTCATTACTAAAACGGATAAACTGTAAATACGGTGAACAATATAAATGAGTATATAATACTATTCCATCAAAATTGCAAATTTTGGCGCATTTGCAGGCTTCTGTTCTGAAATGCATGACATGTATGACTGAGGCTTATCAAAACGAGCTCAACTGGAAAAACATCTTTTTGAATTCAGTTTCAGTGTACGTAAAAACTAAGTACAAGAAAAAAGAATAATTTTAAAACTGTTTAACGTTTTTGATGTTTAACATTACGAAAAAACTAACCTGTCCCGCTTTTCCAGGACAACAGTTTTGGCCCCCAGGAGTGCACATTCTATGGCCATACGGAGACCACAGGGGCCGGCGCCAATAATTAGCACCTGAAAGTGAAATAAGATTTGAACTATACATAACACAAAATAAATAACAAAACAAGCAAAACTGCCAAAAATTAAATTTTATACACATATATATACACACTTACTAGGGGGAACTACCCGCGACAGGTAACCAACTTCTTCTTGCACACGTACAATACTGGCTTTTTCCTACAGGGGGGGGGGTGGGGTGGCCCCCCCCCAGAATTTCGTTCCCCCCCCCCCCCAGACTTGGGTCGCCCCCCCCCAGTATCTCCGCCCCCCAGGATTCGGGCCTTCCCCCATCCAAAACTTTAAAGTGCCTAGAAAAATAGGGTTTTGAGGGTAAATTTTGAAAAATTTTTCAAGCTTCGCCGAAGTTTTAGACATTTTTAAGCATTGTTTAGCTATTTTAAGCTTACGTAAATTTAGGTTAAAAATAGTTAATATTTTAGCTCAGTAGCAAAAAATAGCTATTTTTTAAGCATTTTTCTAAAAATTTGCACCCCCCCCCATAAATCCGTGCCCCCCCCCGCCCTGGGGGGGGGGGGGACCGCCCCCCAGACTCCCCCCCCCCAGAAATTTTTGCCTAGGAAAAAGCCAGCAATATAGCGCTCATTTTTATTGGGGAGGGGAGGGAGGGCGCCACCTACCACTCACCTTCCCCTCCACTCTGTCGCATCCCTAGTTTTTTTGACTTCCCCCAATAAGGTGTCCCGACAATGCAAAATTTTAAGAATTTTTGGTCAAGTTTTTCAAAATCAAAATTTACCGGCTTCAACGGAACTTTTTAGTCAAAAACATTCATGCGCAAGGGGTTGTACTGAGGCTGCACCAGGTACACGCTGATTGCTGAGGGGACCGCGCAGCGCGAGCGAAGCAAACGCTGTTTATAATGCCAGACTTGCGAAATTTAGCAGAAATTACTCAGAAAAACTAGTTATAGTTAACGAATATTATCTTAATTTAGTTCGTATAAAAATGCGGACAATTTAAAGAACTTCGCAAGCAAATTACAATCTGTGAAATGAGTGAAAACGAGTGGGAATTGCTAGACGGGGCTACACAAACTTGCTAATACTTTGAAAATTTGCTGCTATTTTATCGCCCTACCCTCTCCATGTCGCTAGCTTCCCCCCCCCCGTTGTGTGAAGGCGGACCGCGCAAAATAATTTCTGGTACACCCTGTGAAGAGAGACCTTGCCCATGTATGGCCAAAAATCCTCTATTTTGTTACTCAAACTCGATTTTTTAGCATTTTAGCATTATACAACAGTATATGTGTACGTTTTACTGCATTTTTGGCAATTGCAGATCACTTTGGATCCCTCCACTTTTTGGGTTTCTTCCACTAGGGGGGGCACTTCCCCACCGCCACCTTTTTCGCCTAAAAAACCTAAATAATACATACGTATATATACGTACATAGTTTCGTATATAATTTTTCCAATAAACGCTACGCTAATATTACAATACGTAATCTGGCACTAAAATCGCAAGCGTATATATGGTGAATAATACACAATGCGATGGACGCATCCATTAGAGACCTGCGCCTGCATTACGGCTCTCGGCCCGGCCCGGCCCGGCCGCGTATTTAGGAAATGCACATCTGCTACGCGCATTGGAAACTGCACAGCGTGTACGCGCACCATTTTAGAAAATGCACATCTCCTACGCGCATTGGAAACTGCACAGCGTCTACGCGCATAGCTTTAGAAAGTGCACTGCGTCTACGCGCAACATGTTAGAGTGAAATGCTCTGTATTCCCATGATATCTCATATAGGTATTATATTTGCCATATAAGGGCTTAACAGCTCGTTCACACATGTATTCGGAGTTTGACTGTTTTCTCAGGACGTACGTATATTTAAAACTGTAATAATGCGCCAAATAGGAAAATTTTTCAATTGCAAATTTTATGAAATGTTATATATAATGATGATCTATACAAAAGTGTTTGATTAAGAATTTGAGGCTCAGTTTATGCTTCACGCATTAAAATCTACCGAAATCGAAATATATAAGACTATTCTGGAAAATTGAAGAATTTTCTCTTTTTCAATTGCAAATTTTATGAAATGTAATGATGATCTATTCAAAAGTGTTTAAGAATTTTAGGCTCAGTTTATGCTTCACGCATTAAAATCTACCGAAATCGAAATATATAAGACTATTCTGGAAAATTGAAGAATTTTCTCTTTTTCAATTGCAAATTTTATGAAATGTAATGATGATCTATTCAAAAGTGTTTAAGAATTTTAGGCTCAGTTTATGCTTCACGCATTAAAATCTACCGAAATCGAAATATATAAGACTATTCTGGAAAATTGAAGAATTTTCTCTATGGTCCAAAAGTAGATTTTCTCCAAATATTTTTCGAAGTGGTAAACTGAAAACATCAGAAAACGGATTAATAAAATTTTCTCCTCTCCAAAGTAGGGATGTATAAGGTCCCAATATTTTCAGTTTCAGATTCAGTTTAAGGCCCTCTAACTGATGATTTTCAGTTTCAACAATTTTGGACGGATTCGGTATTTCAGATACACATTCAATTTCAGTTTCAGGCCCAAATTTTGTCATTACATTTTCTGCTACTTAAAGCATTAACTTTAATCTTTATCGAACGTCTGTAAATGTGTATTATTTTAATTTCTGGTATATATCATCAGTAAAACCTCGATCAACAATTACTGAACAACTATGTATTTAAAATACAAAACCTACCAAAATGACTGCCCCTGGCAAAATTTGTATTTTCTAAAAATTGTTGGAAATAACCCATGTAAATTTGCAAGAACTATCTTAAAAAGATTTCTATAGAAATTGCAAGAATTCTTATAGTTTTCTATAAAAGTGCTCCTGTGCGGTCAGTCACTAGCGGAGCTTCCTGTATTCTCCACAAAGGTAAATTTTGTATATTTTACCGGCCTCTCGAATAGTAAAAATTACAGGAGTTTCTTGTTAAAAAACTGCTACGGAAACCTGTAGTTTTTTACAGGAGTTTCCTGTAGAAAATACCAAAGAAACCTGTAGTTTTGTATAACTTTTTGGACAATCTTAAGGGGGAGGGGCGACGAACGGGTTAGCACGACGTCGTCGGAAAGAGCTACTTTTTGCCCAACATTAGACAACATATAAAATTTAACAAGTTTAGGGTGGGCAGCAGTATATCTCATATACACTGCTTTTGGTAGGACGCCAAAGTATACATTTTGGTGCGAAAAATTGGTTTTTAAAAACGTTTTTTCAGCTCTGTCGGATTAACGGTTTGGCCAATTCTGAAACCTTTTTCCATGAATGCTTACTGTTACTACTACTAAATGATAAATGTATTCCGGCTTTTCAGTGTGGCTCCCTTCTGCAGCATTAGCAGTTCAAAGTTTGAAATTTGGCAAAGAGTTGCGAAATGACCGTGCGCCGTTTTCGATCTAATAAAATTGGCAGCCCCTAACCTAGCTCTTTGGTATTTTCTCAGGAAACTCCTGTAAAAAACTACAGGTTTCCTAAGCAGTTTTTCAGAAAACTCCTGTAATTTTTACTATTCGAGATTCCGGTAAAATATCCAGAATCTACCTTTGTGGAAAATACCACACAAGAGCACTTTTGTAGAAAAGTACAAGAATTCCTGTAATTTCTATAGAAATCTTTTTAAGATAGTTCTTGCAAATTTACATGGGTTATTTCCAGCAATTTTTAGAAAATACAAATTTTGCCAGGGGCAGTCATTTTGGGAGGTTTTGTATTTTAAATACATAGTTATTCAGTAATTGTTGATCGAAGTTTTACTGATGATATATACCAGAAATAAAAATAATACACGTTTACAGACGTTCGATAAAGATAAAGTTAATGCTTTCAGTAGCAGAAAATGTAATGACAAAATTTTCGTCTGGGCCTGAAACTGAAATTGAATGTGAATCTGAAATATCGAATCCGTCCAAAATTGTTGAAACTGAAAATCATTAGTTAGAGGGCTTTAAACTGAATCTGAAGCTGAAAATATTGGGACCCTACTTTGGAGAGGAGAAAATTTTATTAATCCGTTTTCTGATGTTTTCAGTTTACCACTTCGAAAAATATTTGGAGAAAATGTACTTTTGGACCATAGAGAAAATTCTTCAATTTTCCAGAATAGTCTTATATATTTCGATTTCGGCAGATTTTGATGCGTGAAGCATAAACTGAGCCTCAAATTCTTAATCAAAAACTTTTGTATAGATCATCATTATATATAACATTTCATAAAATTTGCAATTGAAAAATTTTCTTATTTGGCGCATTATTCCAGTTTTAAATATATATGTACGTTCTGACAAAACAGTCAAACTCCAAATACATGTGTGAACGAGCTGTTAAGCCCTTATATGCAAATATAATACCTATATGAGATATCATGGGAGTACAGAGCATTTCACTCTAACATGTTGCGCGTAGACGCAGTGCACTTTCTAAAGCTATGCGCGTAGACGCTGTGCAGTTTCCAATGCGCGTAGGAGATGTGCATTTTCTAAAATGGTGCGCGTACACGCTGTGCAGTTTCCAATGCGCGTAGCACATGTGCATTTTCTAAATACGCCACCGGGCCCCCTTTAATAGCCATGAATATTAGTGCGAGTCGATTGAAATACAATGCAGCAGTCTTATATTTTCGTTCTAGTTGATTTGGAAATTCGTTTCGTTCAGGCTAAATCACGTAATGAATTTGTAAGGCTACAACGAACTCAACCTTCTAGATTTTTCTGCTGCTTCATAAAACCTTGAAGTTGAGCAGACACAATTATAGATATGTCTCATAATTTACGGTTTAATATTGTATTTCCCCACAAGGAATATATAGACTGAAAAACGCAGACAGTTTAAGTGGAACCTTAAGATCAGGTTTTAATAGTTTTCTTTCATGAAAGATCTTATCAGGGAAAAAAGGGGAAAACTGACGTAAAACCGCCTTCTGACTTTCCTTGAATATAAGGTCAGGCAGAAGTACAATTGTGTTTATTAATGATAGAGACTCTCGTAGTTTGAACTGAACAAGTCACTTAATTATAGTAAGTTCAGCTCAGCTGTAAAAGTAGTCTGAGCTCTGGAGGTATAAGAGAAATAATGATATGACGCATGAACACAACCTGGACTAACCACAAACTATGCTTTAATTCTTACGCAGGAATCAAACGCCAAATACAAAGAGCCACACGAAACAAAGAAGCATTGTTAACCTTAACTCTAACAATTCAAATAAGATATCGCTAGACTCATTGACATTCTTGTAATTATTGAGGCTGCATCAGATCTCAAGGTTCCAGCAAAGAAAAGTATCACCAAATAAAGTCTGAGTTGTGTTGCTGCCTTACCATTCGCTGTTGACTTGAACAAAATGATAAAAAATAATAGCAATGATAATAATAATGATAATATATGATATTATTATTGTTATTAATATTATTATTATTATTATTAGTAGTAGTAGTAGTTTACATGTGGAGGCAAGAAAATAGAAATACTACTTGTTAGCTAATATGGATTTGAAATGAAAAAATGAGGGGATCTGAATTGAATGTCGGTTGTGGCTCGGTTGAATTTCGGTTTGACTGCAGTATTGCTAATTCTTGTATTTTTGGTTTCTTTCTACAATTTTAATTCTGTTGATTCTACAGTTCTCGGTTGACTGTAATTTTTGATCCTACAATTCTCTTCTGACTCGGTATTAGCTAGGCATACGGGAATTGCACAGTTTTGAGTAATCGTTTTGAGTAATCGGGTGCTTGTCATATCTTTGTAGTCTAATTGTCGTCTCTAATTTTGCGGTCCACTGTTTGATGCTGTTTGTTGAACCGTATTCCAATTTGATTTAGCCGTATTTGTTGGAAAGTTGAAAAGAAAGTCCACTTAGAAAATTTATGGGTTTGTTTGCAAGAAAGATCATTTGGGGACTTATCTCCCCAGGAAACTAAGTGGGGTTTATGCGTCCAAGTTTGGGAATTTGGGGAGCCTCCTTCGCCCCTTGAGCTGGGTTCGTACGTCACTGATAAGTGACGTATGACGATACACATACAAACAAAACGCATTACACGAAAGGGAGCCGCAAGCTCCGCCTCTGCACGTCACACACACATGATTGACAGGTCTTCCCCCGAGCCTCAAAATCTCTCAAAAGTTCAAATCGGTTGAGGTTTGGCCGCCATTGAATTCAGTCGTCTTTTGCTGTATTCTACTTCGCGTCTTTTTGCTTGTGATCTGTACAACCGAGGGCCCATTGTGGGAGAGACCGGTAGCTACTTCTGGTTTATCAGTTTCACCGAGGGCCCATTCTTGGGACAGACCGGTTAATACTCTTTATCATTTCGTTTCGGGGCTAACCACGGCTCGACTGTTCTTTTCTATACCAACGGCTGTTTCTATTTTCTGATTTCGAGTTACTGTGATTTTCCCTTTTCCCTACTGTTCGGAAGACCTGTCACCAGATCACACACTCAGCGCTTGGAAACAGGACCAGCAAGGTAGCTTAAACTGTGAGTTTAAACCGACTAAGAATGAGGGAAAATAGCATGTTTTAACTGGGTGAGTTATTCAAAAGAATTGACTAAAACTTGAGGTCTAAAACTGAATTTGTAACTGAATCGACATAAACATATTGTGCGGACTTGTTTGTATTATTGAGTCTGTTTTGTTATTCTGTATAACTTAATTCCGCTTATATTGAATGTTAATAATTTACCTATTTCATTAAATAATCGATTTAAATTATTTGATTCGTTTGGGCTTAACCTGTGTCAAGTCGAGCGATAGAGAGTTTAGATTTAGCTTTAGACAGGAATCCTGATTAGACTAGGTAGACTCAATACAGGCAAACGAGTCGAAGTAACTTTATTAGCTAGAAGAATTATGTTGACCCCTGTGACTGCAATAGTGTAATTAATAGATTGACAGTTTCGTACCAGTGCTCCTGTGCTAATCCAAAGAGGCTTGTGAGTAATTTACAAAGAAAGTAGAGAAGAACGACCCCCCATCCTGCATTTTGTTACGTAAATTACAAATAATACTATTAAAATGACAAAACAAGAACAGTAATAATAATGATACTAACAAGACTGGGTCAACAATTCTTTCTGTTCATGCTTTGAGCTGGCAAAAAGTATTGAAATCTGAAGCATAAAGGATAATCAATAAAATTTTAAGAAACCCACTAGTTGGCACGTTCCATCGAATTAATTTTTATTTTGACAGCTGACATATGTAACATGTTTGAGCTATATCTTAAAATTGGATGTAGCTAGCTTTAAAAGGGTTTTTAGCGCTTCAGCTTTGAAAGTGCCAAATACGATATGCAACAAAACTTGCTGTTTTAAGTTACCAGATTCCAAAATCCATATGTTTAGACGTTCAGATGACTCTATGGTTTGTTTCTTCTGAGCCTCCAATTATCGAAACCTAAACAAGAGTATTCAAAAAACGCACAGACAGGACAGAAAGATTTTGTACCTGGCACGAAATACTCTCGGAAATACTCCCGGTCTGGGCATTACAATTATGTTTAATAAACGGCAGTAATGTGTATTATGATGAATGTTTAATAAATTCAATTTAGCTATTGTTCGGTTTAGTCAATGTGATGTACATTGGTACACTAACTCCTGCTACATTTAATGCGACTGTTGCCTCCGTAGCTTGATTGGAAGGGCGGTTGCACAGTGCGCAACGTGACGTGGGTGTTTGTAATTCAGTGGTATATTACTTTCTTCTTTTTCCAATTCACCCTGCTATGGCCGGTAAATGGTAGAAACGTATTTATTCGAGAATGGCTGTAGTGAGACTGTGTGCCGAGCGATAGTGATCATTCCCCACTGTGTTTGTAGCATATAGCTAAGTCAGATTCTTAGGCACACCGTACTCATAGCAAAACTTCAAAGACTATCGATAACGTGACAGTAATGACAGAAGTAACAAAGTTTTTCTATTCAAAGAGGTTGTCGGTATCTTAAAGTTATGTAACAGATCTTTGCTTCATTGATATTTCATTATGTGTCCTTTACACACTGCACAGTGACCCGCTGCTATATATATATATATATATATATATATATATATATATATATATATATATATACTACAAATTCGTGCAAATTTTAGCAAAATTAACACCTCTGGGCCCTGTTGCACCAACCACTGATTACTGATTCATCAGTAAGCAGTAATCAGTAATCAGTAAAATCTGTTGCACCAACTTTACTGATTGCAATCAGTAATCAGTAATCAGTAAATAATCAGTGAATAATCAGTGAATAATCAGTAAGTTGTTGCACCAAACTCTTTACTGATTACTGATCACTGATTATTTTCGCTTAAATTTAATCAGTCTCCGTTACCATGATTACTGCACAAACAGTCTGTTTTTTCAGTAATTAATTAGGGGCATATTTCGTGAACCTTTTCATTAATACTTGGTAAATACTTTGTCATCAGTTGAATTTCACCGATTTCTAGCAAATATTCCTATGTACTTCCGCAATAAATATATGTTGAACTAGTTTTCCACTCTTGGTAAGCCAATAAGTACAGTTAGCACTAAAATCAATAAAAATGGATAAGCTACACAAATAGGAATAAACTATAAATTTCTAAAATGTAGTAGTAAAGCTGTAATTAGGTTGTCCTTTTTTCTGTTGAGCTTCTGGACCAGCAATAGGCCACAATCAGCTATATTTCCTACGTAATCAGTAATCAGTAAATGTATGGACGTCCATTTCTCATCTAATCAGTAATCAGTAAACGTATATGAAGACGTGTATTTCTCGTGTAATCAGTAATCAGTAATCAGCAATCAGTAATCAGTAGTCTTGTGCAACGGAAAAGAACTTACTGATTTCTGATTGCTGATTACTGATTACTGATTACTGATTAAAAGTTGGTGCAACAGAGACCTGGCATGTATAAGCCGAAAAACACGGGAGCTTTTGGGCCCTATTGCAAAACGTTGCATATATACCGTACGAGTGTTAGCCGAATTTACCCTAGTTTTGCAAAATTATTTATTAAAAAATTTTGTAGCTTCTTTGTAACCTGAAAATTTATGGTCACGCTGCCTGTTTTTTCCAGATAGCTCTCCGTTCTCGAATTGCGCTTAGGGTATGAACTTCAACTTTCCGAGCCTCCAGATACTGGAAAGAATCGTTTCTTGCGAGAAATAATTTGAAGTGAGCTAACACCTCATACCAAAACACGCTTGAATGAAATAAGTCATCTGTACTCGCGCTACAAGTCAAGTCCTGCCCAAGTATTCGGAGGAACAAGGATGAGTTAATCAGTGTAAGTTGCTACTTCAGAATTGGGGGAAATTGCTTGCAGGAGTCACGAGCAATCATGCTAAACGTAATACAAACAACAAATGATTTTTAAGAAGGCCTTCCCAGAATAAAGAATTTTGGCAGACTCGAGCTTGTTTAATATGATTTGCAGCTACGAGCTTTAGTTCCTGCTTTCTGTATCAAAAGATCTAACTGGTCACAAAATGTCAAAATGTCTGTAGCGGGTGAGCACTTGTGTGATGATATAATTATCTTTATTTATTCTTGGTTTCTACTTTGTGCTGATTTGGTGAGTTTGTTAGTACAAAATAAAGAATTTGGAATTCTTAAATGAACGGTAGATCAACGGGAGACAACCCTTGTCAGCTTGCTGTTCTTGAGCAAGAAAAGGCTAATGCTTTGTAGGAAAACGTCCTGCGCAAAAGCCTATTTCTGTTTACAATGTGCTGAAATAAGGATTTAGACAAGCAGACAACCTAAACTTTTCGCAATTTTCACAAATTTTGGAGAAGGTGTCCTTAAAATTTCGGGTTGTTTGGTCGATATCATGGGAGATGCCCGAAAATTAGCAGGATGATAGCGTTACGTGTTATGAAGTTCCAATTGAAATATTGATGGAGGAGAGGATTTCTTAGTATAAATATAGATGTATCAGTTCATGAAGTAATTACTATTTGGATTTTTTTCCTTACTGCTGAAGAAAGTTTTCAAACACAAATATTTCAAACACATAATTTTATTAATTTGTTCAATAGCTAAGAGAAATATAAGAACTCCATAAAAGGTGATTTATATCTTATATATTTTTATTTTGAAAATTTTATTTTTATGGTTTTTAGATTTAAACAAAGTATAAAATGCACTAAGCAAGTTTCTCCACATTGTATAGTTTGTCATAATCACGTATCAAATAAATGTTTTAACTAACTAACTTTGATATGTTGCACACCTGTATTTTCTTGTGTTTTCTTGTATTAGATCACTCTAATCACACTTCCTGAGGGCGACTGGCGGCGAGCAATCTTTCCGTGTTTTCGTCTAATATGTTCCAAAAAATTCAAAAAACTTCGTTCAACACTTCTCCACTGATGACCGCGTGTTTAGACCGATCTAAATGATCGCATGCACTACTAATATAGATATTATGTTTCTCACGTTTACAAATGAAAATGCATTAATTAGCAGGAAGTATATGTGAGCCAATACCCATTTTCTAGTCCCTTTGCGAAATTTTCCCACCTTTTCCCATCAAAAATACGTCCGAGACCGCCTGTGAGCCTAGGGTTCGACCGCGTAGCCTAGGTGACTCCCTTCCCCCCTTCCCCCCTTAGGGCGCTCGTATAGGTTGCTGGGGTAGCCCCACCGTACCTGAGATAGCCCTACGAAGCTGGCATGATATATGACCGGAACTTTGGTGGGGAGTGGCATTCCCTTCTCCCTTACTTACACACATATATATATACGTATTTGTTTGTTATTGACCATATATATAATTGACAACTGTGCACCCCCACTCCTTAAAAACTCCTTTTTTTCCTTTTTCCTTTTTCCTCTGGCACTCGTCGGAGCTCGTGCTTTAAGCCCTGGGGAGATGTAATGTGGGTGATAGCGACTGCGCTATCACCCCCCTTTCCAATATCTACATTTCGCCTTTTCCCATTTTTCTCCCAAAATTCCCGAAAGGTCTCTAAAAATTCCCCCTTATGTAATTATTGTAATTTTTATGTTCTGTCTGCAAAGACAGATCATGCACGTCAGCAGACGCTGACAAAAACTGGTTTATTCCAGTTTGTCTCTTTTTCAATGCTGACTCAGACTTGTTATTGTCAGTTGGGGGTTTGTCAAGTCACGGAGCGGTCGGTGTCTGAGATTGGGGCCCCGCCTTTTGCCACTTCTACACCCAAAGAGTGAGTTCTTAGTTTTCGATTTTTTCCTTTTAAAATCCTTTCAACTCACACTATTTAACCCCCTTTTTGATCCCAACCCCCCTTTAATTCGTTTCTCCTTTTTTATTGCTAATCTTTCCCCCTTCCCTTTCCGGCCTAACTAGCGGGGTTGCCCCGTTCCCTCCCCCTGGGTCTAACTTCACCTGCTAACTCCCCTCCCCCAATTTTACTGTATTGTTCCATTGCCCGATTTGTTGCTGGTCCCCTCCCCTTTGTTTGTGCTTCCCTTTCGTGCCCTTTTTCCGTTATTGTGCGGGTAGCCCGCTTTAATTTGCCCGTCTTGTCTGGATATCGCCGGACGGACTTTCCTGTTATAACTTTGCCCTGTGTTGTACCAGTAAATCCGCCAGTTGTCTTTCGTCCACTTTATTTAATTATTTTTACTACGCTTTAACTAATTTTGATCTTTGTTTCCTAGCTAGGTAGAGCTCTGGGATTTGCCCGGAGCTGACTTATTTCTGAGTCTATTTCGTGTGTGTGTTCCCCAGTTTTGTTAGGCGCCCCGGTGGCGTCCCCCAAAAGTTATCCGTTACCCCCTTGGCGAGGCAAGTCGGTGGTAGAGAGCCGCCTGGACTAAATATCTCCACCCGCAGTCGTAGGTCAGCGTTCTTGCGCACAGTTCCGCTTGTAAAATTTGGGGCGTGAGCTCAGTGGTTAAAATCCCTAGCTCCCTCATATTTTACATTAGGCTGCCAGTTTCAGGCTCTTCCCTATGTTTTCCCCTAAAATATTTTTCCTATTTTCTCCCTCCCCTAAAGTAGTTTTCTAGCCCCCCTAGTCCAAAAATAGGAAAAATATTTTAG
>JASAND010012212.1:0-24610 GCA_030248195.1 Trissonchulus latispiculum
TGAGAGTACTCATATGTATTTTACATGCGACGAAGGAGCATTTTTGGTTCTTGTACCTTTTTACGCTGGCCCAAATATATACGTATTGCTTTTTTGCTGTAAGTACATTGTTGTCAGGCTCACTGTTGAGAATACAATAAATTTTACAGAACATGTGGCTGGTTTAAATGTTTATTGCAAGTACAGGTGGCAAGTAGCACATAGTGGTGTCGCTTTGTTTGTAATGGTCTAAAGTTGGGCAGGTTTGTATAGGAATGGTTATTTTACTGTTTAGATTCAAGATAATAAACTGCTGGTTTCCATGATTCAGACCGTGCTTGCAACTGAGGGATTATATTATTCCACAACCTTTGACTTGACTCACACTTTCCAGCGGCTTCAGAATACCAGCCCTGATTTCTTACAGATGGGTTTATATGAGAGGGTTAGCTCATAATAGGTTTTGTCTTAATTTTAGTAGAATTTAAATTTCAGTTTGATTTTACTTTAAAACCGTGTGAAATTCAACATTTTAATGAATAAACTGAACAATTATCTATACGTATAATGTATATATATGCATGATCAGAAAGTGCTCCTTCGTCGCATATAAAATACATGTGAGTCTTTGTAGGCAAGTTGTACAGAAGCAACAACTAGCCTGTAAAATACATATGAGTTTCGTAGTGAGGTTGTAAATTAAGGAAAACAAGTTGCGACAGCTTAACATATTATGAGCCTGTCCTACAACGAGGCTCAAAACCAAAAATCGCCTGAGACCACACCCCATCCTACCACAGCACTCTACAGCCACTTTTGATATGCAGTTCTATGACTGACCACTTCTGAAAAAATTTATTTTTGACCCAAAATCGCCTAAGACCCCCACTCTACCCCACCACATCACTCTACAGCCACTTTGGATATGCAGTTCTATGTGAAAAGTTGCTCAGCTCACCTAGGGCTTTCATTTGGCACCAAATTTGACTCCTTATGAAAAATTTCGGACCACGGATCCCCTACCCGACCTGACACCTCAGGCGGTCAAGTGGAGGCAGCCCAGCAAAATGGGTGCGTTGTACAGGAAAACCGATACCGGGAACGTGCTCAGCGCACCAGAAAACCCCTACGGACAATGTTTTGACAGGCCAAGCACAGCCTAGCACGGACCTTCAGGTAGCTATTACCGACCTGACCCTAATCGTCAGAGATATCGTGATATTTATTTGTACACCAACATACTATTTGGTATGATTATGTTTGTGTGGTTTGCCCTGGCTTGCACCTAATCAGATTAAGGTTAGCTTCGGATTAGCTCAAGACTAAGTACTGGTTTCCCATTTAACCATTGGACTTTGTCTTCAGCCAATCCACAGTTAGTCCTAATCTAATTTGGTGCGTTCATGGTTAAAGTATTTTTGCACTACACGAACGTGTGTGTTTAAGTCCTGCTGCAGGCACAACTATTTTGCGATGTTCGGTGCCTGGTGATTCATTTCATCTTTTGTACTGACCCTTAGTACTGAATTTTTCAGGCAGATCCCAGATTTGTTTGGAACGGACATGTTTTGCGGGACTTATCCTTGAACCCTGAGGTTAGCTAATACGTTTCCAATTGAAACGGTATTTTAAAACGTTTGAATAATTTGCAGTGAGTTTTTTCTAAGCAGTTAGGATAACGTGGAGAGACCGTGGGTGTACTACAATTGTCCATGTTCCCTCCCTGACCGGTAAAAACGGCTAGACCCCTCGGGAGATGGGAAGAAAGATCAAATCGTCTGAAGCAAATTTCAGCAATTTTTCTAAATGTTAGAAATCGTTTGAGACGGTGATTTCTTGTGGTGTGATATTGCTAGTTCACGGCCCAAACCAAGTTGAAACTTTACGAAAACATTTATGTTAGCGTTCTGACACTCTCTGCGCAATCCTGCTTCAAAAATGCTACATTTGCGTTCAGCAGGGTATTTCTTAGAGATTTTTCACGGGGGGGGGCGGGCCCGAGTGGGAAATAAATTTTCGGGGGCAGATTTTTGCAAAAATGAACCAAAAATTGGTATTAGAAAAGCAAAAGGTTCTCAAAAATGCTAGGATTAAAGCAAAAAATACCCATTTTTACGAAAAATCGCCGGCAACTTTTGGTAATTTGCCTATTTTTGGCAAAACATTGGGCCCTCGAAAATTCCGGGGAGGGGGGAAGCAAAAATCACGGAGAGGGACGATTTCGGGGGGGGGGGTAGTAACAGGGTTTTTTTGGTCGCCGAACTTTAGGCCAAATGGCCTCAACGACTCAAATTTCTTAGGCCATCAGCCAAAAAATTTAGGCCCTCCAAATTTTGTTAATTTTTAGGTTGTGCGTTATTGTACGTATTGTTAAAATTACAGTTATCATATTGTATTCACGCGTTATATATTCAAAAATCGCTGTTTAACAACAAAAATTGCAATCGTCACTGTTTAACACACTAGAAAAACAACGTTTTTACCTTAAAATGGCAAAAACCAAAAACCTTGTTAGCATAGAAATAATAGTGCACGACAGTATTAATGACTTATATAATGAATTTTTATTGAAAATTAAAACGGGTAGGAGCATACGAGTATGAGCCAAAGAAAGAAAATTTAAACTAATAGAAATAAAGTTAAACTACATACTAAAATAGCATTTCTTCGATGAAATCTTTATAATAGTAGATGAAATTATAACTTGAATGTGAATTTTTAAGTGCAAATAGACAATGTAACTAGCTGGCGGTTGGCGCAGCCCAGAAATACAAGGGAAAATGTATAAAGCCGCGCCGAAGGCGCGAAAAATTTTTCAGAAAATTGTTGTGTTTACTTAAAAAACAAAATTTAACTGGGTATTCGTCGAAAAATTTAGGCAAAATGGCCTCAAAGGCCAAAATTCTTTAGGCCATCGACTCATAAATTTAGGCCATGGCCTAAGCTATGGCCTAAAAAAAACCTTGGGTGGTAAATGTCGCCCCCCACCTCCCCGTAAAAAATACCCTGGCGTTCATGGGCAGTGTTTGCCAAGTTCTGACAGTTTGGCAGCTGGTTTATTATAACTACGTTCGTTCGGAAGATTTCGTTGTGCTCTACAATTTTTTGTTTTGAAGCAACTTTCTGTCTTTTCACAATAAATTACAGAGATACAGTCAAAACAGTTACCAGTCCACGGATCTCAGAGGAAACAGTGAAATTCAAATATATTGATAGTGAAAACGTAAAAGGTAGACATCCGGAAATCAAACTAACCAACAAACAACGGGAATCAAGGGTTGTTTGACCCTGGGTGTCTCCGTTTTGATTATCAATCTATTTTTTCGCAATCGTGAGATATAGCCAACTTTATCATTTTGCTGGCAAAAACTTGTCATATTTTCTGAAATCAAATAATCCATTGAGCTACACATGCCACATTAAACCAAATTAAATTTTAAAGGTCCTACAGAGGCCAATTGCCAAGGAATGGTCGTTATACAATTGCTATTCTACAGGCTGCAATTTTTAAAAAATGTAGTTTTTCAAAAACACGAATATTTTTTCCGGAGTTGAAATTTTTTAATTTGTTGAGTGTAATTTAACAATTTTCTACAAATTTTAGCTTCCTCATTATACCCTTCCTATCATTCAAGGATTTGTGGGAATTCATAACTGTTCTCTTAACAATCATTCCTTCACATTAGCCTTGATTTCTCGAAGGAGCTGTTTCCGAGCCGGTGTCCGCTTTCATACGCGTGGAATTGATGCGGACGGCCATGTTGCTAACTTCATAGAGACGGAGCAAATTGTGGAATACGGGCAATTTCTGTGCTCTTTTGTTCAGGTTTGATGAATACTTTCTTTGATATTCTAATTGAACTTGCACACGTTATTTTCTTTATGAAAATTGTTTGTACACAATGGACAGATATACTGAAGAATTGCCTGTGCTTTCATTTACTCATATAATAATCATGACTCTGTGTACATACCTTGCTATGAATTTCAGACGCGTGGAAGCATTCCCTTGTATTGGAGTCAAAGGCCCAATTTACGATGGCAGCCTTGGCCAAAGATCAAGCAAGACGATCACTTTTCAGCCTTTCGTTCTCACATGGAGTCACAGATTTACAACTATGGGTCTCAGGTTATAGTTAATTTGGTGCGTTTTGTCTCATACCTATTTTTATCAGTTAGTCCCATTTCACAGTGACGATTTTTAAGCCACTACTGCAATTGACTTTGGGGAGTGTTGACTGTTGTTACTGAATTGAATGTTACGCATGGTCAAGTTGTTTTTAGATGTATTTTTTGATTAGACCACAAATCAATTTAACTTTGTATTGTTTTGGTTTTAGATAAATCGGAAAGGTCGGGAAAAGACGGTTTGTGATGCACTGGAAAATGTAATTTCTAATGTTGGCCTCACTAATGTTAAGTGAGTAGGAAGAATGTGTAATTGGTATAGTTTGGGTAGTATTTTTACTCATTACTCAGGACGTAATTTTAGTGCAAGCAGAATCTATATACATGCAATATGTCGTACGCATTTTCATGATGTTTCACCTCGTTGCAGTTTATCCTTGTGCTTTAGATATTTTTCCTTTGATTTCCACAAAGAATGCAAGCTTATGGGTTGGGCTCGACTTAGTGTTCTGATTGAAAAGCTCCAACCTGATTTAGATGCCTTTAGGTAATTTATTTTACTCAGCATCGTACAAGTGTTTGCTGGTTAATGCTTCTCTTCACGCCAGCTAGGTGGTGAGTCATTTGTCCTTGTGAACTAGAAATAACCAATCAAGCTCTGTGCAGATGGCTGAACACTTACATCTCAATTGAGCGTACGTAACGGTTCGTAGCACCACATAGGGAAAGTGTGAAGGTGGGAGCCGCCTCTAATCTGTGGGGGTGGGAAGGTCAAAAGTGGGGGATCTGAAGTGGTTTAAACTCGCGAAAACTACACATATACTGATTAGCTTGTTTTCAGCATATAATAATGTTGCAACTAAAGTAGAGAGCTCAAAAATTCAGTTTAGCACCAGAGAAGGCAAGTTTAGACAAAAACGTTGTGCAAAAAGGTTTACAATTTTACAAATTCTGGATACCTCAAGATGTGTGGGGACGTGGTGAGCCCAAAGAAGTAGGGGTGGGGACGTGGTGAGCCCAAAGAAGTGGGGGTGGGAACGCGAAAAGGGAAGACTGGGGGCAGCGTCCCTCACTGAAGCAAACCCAGCTAGCTACAGTTGCGGGACTGATCTGTAACTGACGCCTTTATCTATGTCTGTTTTCTTATAATTACCTGATGGGAATAAACATACCATTTGTGTACCTGTTAAGCTAAGTTGTTTATTTTTTCGAGATTTTAGCTATTAGAAC
Source organism: Trissonchulus latispiculum (assembly GCA_030248195.1). Classification (NCBI taxonomy): domain Eukaryota; kingdom Metazoa; phylum Nematoda; class Enoplea; order Enoplida; family Ironidae; genus Trissonchulus; species Trissonchulus latispiculum. The sequence goes on from JASAND010012212.1 coordinate 5,338, forward strand.
TGAATATTTGTTTCGTTTTTCTTTGTCAACTATTCAAGAATGGCAGCAGTTCCCCTCCCTCCCATGTGCCCTCCTAGTCCGTGTCCGGGGTCGCAAAGTAACGCAAACTGCTGTCAACAGCAGATATAGTCTGCTTCCCTTTTTGTCATATTCTCCGTTTCGTTTTGTAGGAATTATGTTTCAGTTACTTTGCTGTTCGAAAGGGTGGATTTGCTCAAAAGTTTCAGTCGGGAGTCTTTCGCACAAACTGTATTGATTGCCTGGATAGAACTAATGTTGTGCAGAGCTTACTGGCACGTAAATCGCTGGAGGCTCAATTAGTGGTGGGTTTGGTATTTGGATTCTCATCTAATGGTATTTGAATTGCAAAGTAGAGTGTGCTTTCTCTAAAGAAACTTTGTTTCAACGTTTCGCTGTCAAGACTAACTTTTTAATGTCAGTGTGAGTTTCTGTTTACGAAAGACTAAAATGCTGTCCATCTGTCTCAGTTATTTTCTGTTTTACCAATTTTTCAGGACCTTCATGTTATGGACAAGGAGGACGCTATTATAAAACACGCAGAGCTTGAATTTGTGTACAAAAACAGTGCGTAATTATTAAATACTTTTTAAGAATTTATTTTCTTGTTTGAGCTGCTATAATATAATTTCTAGTCGTTATTTTTGTGTCGACCAAACTGACGTCTCCATCAGCCAGTAACGATCTCTTTTTCTTCACAGTTCGCTGTGCGAAGATTTGAATAGATAGCATTTGCTGAACGCATTCCAGGCATTTTCCTGGGGTAAGAGGCAAGACATTCTTGGCGGAGGAGGGAGTTTTTTAAGCATGCTAAAAATTTACTTCGCGTAGCATCCTGGAAAAGCTACAGTGTTTAAAATAAACTAAACAAATTTTGTGGTCAAAAATGGTTTAGATTAGGTAGAAATCTCTGGCGAAACTTGATAATTATTTGTAAGTTTCTCGGCTAGTTTTCACAGCAATATTTTGTATCAAAAGAGGCGCCCACATAATATTGGGAGGAACACAATGAGCCCAGAAACTTGTAATGTTGTATTGCTGGGTTTTTGCTGAATTGATTATTTTTATTTAGTGTGGGCCGATAATGCGGACACTTGCAGCGTTCAGTACGCTGGCACTGGTGCACTGAAAACTGACTTCACACGGTATGTAGTAGTTATTATCTAATTTCCAGTTACACAACTTGTTTAGCGTCAAATCTATGCAGTTATTAAAACAATTGACGAAAAAGCTGTTGCTACAGCATTGCAGACTCCAATAAATCGGGCTTGAAGTGGGAATGGAAGCCAAAAACCTCAGTTACGCTTAAATGATTGAGCTATTCATGAACAATAAGTTAAGTCAAGCTTAATTTTGAATTCCAATCCAAACTGTAGTGACACTTGTTTAATGGACATTTAGCCATAGAAACTGAATCGTACAACTTGACCCTCTTTTTGGGACTGTTCCTTTAGGACTGGCCATCGCACCAGATTGGGCCTTCTTCGTGATGGACTAAATGCATCCATTAGATACTATCGCAATAATTTTGCCGATGGATACAAACAGGTCTGTACATGATAGCAGGGATTATTACACGCCTGTTAATATTAAAATTGTTTTAAATTTCTGACTGCTGAGAGGTTCTCATAAATTTGACTATGAAAAGATGTCTGTCATGAAAAAATGTCTGTCATTGACGCAGGCGCGTCGAGGTTTTTCCACGCCCACAGATGCAGATAACCTGGCACTAATTGTACTTACTGGTTATCGTAAGCGAAGGTGGAACAAGAGCAGCTCAATTTCACCCTCAGTCTGGGTGACTGTAATGACAGGGCTGCCGCGGTTCCTTTTTCCTTTATTTTCCTTTTTTTCGAGGTTGTCCTTTTTTCCTTTTATTTCCTTTTTTTCAGTAATTTTCTGTGATATAAGTTAATAATAACTTTCAACAAAGATGTGCCTAAAATTTAGTCTTACGGTGGTAATTTCCAAAAATTTTCCGGCTTCGCCGGAGTATTTAACTTAATTTTTTTCAGTTTTATTATAGAATAACTAGATCTACATATATTTTTACTTAATATGACTTAATAGCATAGCCTGCAAGTACGAATTTCGAATTATAGAAATTGTTGGACTTATTTTTTGTTTGCTTAAAGACAAAAGTTAAAAATTAATTTGTACTCTATAGAATGTTTATGTGTGCATAGATTGCTGAAGAGTTTTTGAGCAAAATGCACTATTTGGGGTGTTTGCAGAAGGCACTAAATACGTACGGCAAAATGCGTAGATGTCACAGTCACATTTTCCAAAAGAATTTCTAGAAGTCAAGATTGCAGTTTAAGGCATTGGCGCACCCAGGGGAGGGGTTTTTGGGGGTTCCGAGGCCTCTCACCCCACACGAAATTTTTGGAGAGAAGGCAAAAAGCGATGCATTTTCAAAGTATACAAATAAGAAACGTTTTGTTCCTGCATCTCCTCTATTTCAAGTTTTAAAAATTTACGCGCCTGCAGATATCTTTATTTCTCTCAATTTTTAAAAATTTTCATTCATTTCATTCATTTAAATTCATTCATTTCATTCATTCATTCATTTCAAAAAAATTTTCACGCCTAGCGGCATCACTCTTCTATCTAAATTGAAAAAATTTTCGCACCTGCAGAGCTGTTATATTTCAGTTTTTAAACATTTCTGAGCCTGCGCTACTTGTCTACTTCACGTTATAGATTTTTTTTCGATGTGAATCTTTAATTTTCATCTGCCGAATTTTTGCATCTCAATACTGTTTTAAACTTTTTGAAACTTACTATACATATATACTGATAAATTGTAAAACTAAGCGTTCGTATTTCAAATCTTTTAAAACTTTTCTGTTACAGATTATTCATAATTTCAAAAAAATTTAAGGACCTGACCTTGAGCTTAGCATTTCCACTTTAATCTATTTCCATTCGCATATTATATATAAATTGCTTTCTTATTTCCGGGTACAAAGTTAAACTTTATATATTAGTGGAATCTGGAGAAAGCCTATTTCTTCATTAAAAAGCGTTGAAGATTCCATAGCCGATTCAGTTTCTGAAGTGCTGTGCTCCCCAAATCTCGCTGTTTTCACCCAGTTATAAGCTACTGCAAATATCTCGGATGAACTATTTTATGTCAGGTCGCATTGCTTTGCTTGTTTCTTTGCGTCAAAGTTTGATATTTAAAGGATAGATTCTCCACAACCTGTTCTTAAAGTGTTCTCAATTTAAACTTTAAAACTTCAAATCTTTACGAACCTAGATAGTAATTATATATATATATAAACTTAGGTCAAGTTCAGATACAGGGTCGCCTTCCTGTTTGCGATTCGGGGGTCGGAAAAATTAAGATAAAAATACAAAGGGGTACAAAACCAAAAGATGTCGCGCCTGCGGCGCGTATTTTCTATTTCATGATAGCCTATTTCCTGTGATCAAAAAGACGAAGCTTGAAACGCGTCTAGTAGCCGCGCCAGGTTTTTTTGAAGGGGAGCCCTTTTTTTGGAAATCCAAAATCTTCGCCAAATTTTACCTTCATTTCCCAAAAAATTTCTCACATTTTATCAAACATTTTACGATTTTTAGCAAAAATTAGCAGAGTTTTTTTTAAAAATTTCTTAAAACGCTCAAACTATGCATATAAACAGCTGAAAAATTTTTCTAGTGGGGGCCCGTCACCCCAAAGGGAGGACCCCAAATCGCAATGGGGGGCGGTGCCCCCGACCCCCCCCCCCTGGCGCCACCACTGAACGCGTCCGTATGTGCATTTTAAATAGCGTTTTGCTTAAATTCTCTTTGCTTAGAAACGTATTTAATATTTCAAACCTTGTGTGGCTGTTCAAAATGGAAAAATTTAATTTTTGCTCAGTAACGTTATTAATTATCTCTTAGAATTCCTTTTATTTCCTATTTTTTGTCGGACAAATTCCTTTTTCCTTTTTTCGGGTGCAAAATTCCTTTTTATTTCCTTTTTTCTGAGAAAGGTCGCGCGGCAGCCCTGTAATAATTCACTTAACATGAATTGCTTTTAGAAGTTTCTCCCCTGTTTCGAAGCTGTATCTTTCTCCTTCGTTCTGTTTAAGAGCAGATAAATAGTTGAAATGTAAGAGGGCTGTATGTAGTTGGAGTCTTGATTACTTTACTTCATTTTGTTATAGGATGCAATTGATCTTTTTCTTGGCAATTTTGTGGTAGAAAATGAGGACGGTGAGCTTCCGGTATTGCGTCCTGACAAAGATTGGAGGTTTGCTGCGGTAAGATTTTCCTATCTTCCATTTATCTGTTACAGCAAGAGTTCATAATTCTATTATATATTAGAAGAAGAGTGAGCCACAAGAGGGCTCCTCTACTTGGCATTGCGTAACGGTGCTCTGGCTTATCCCTTGGCAATTTTTTATGGGGGGGGGGCTTAATGGGGGGGGCCCCCCCAGCGAGGGGGGGGGGCTCACCAAAAATGGGGGGGCATATTTTAGAAATTTTTTTCGAATTTTTGTGGGTTTTTTGCGTACTAACTGCTAAAAATCGCTAAAAAATGACTAATTTTAGGTGTTTTTTAAGCTAAAATAGCGAAAATTTAGTCAAAAATCCGGCGAAGCCGGAAAATTTTTTGAAAATTTAGGGTAAAAATGGCAAAATTTGGCAATTTTTGGGGTTACGGGGGGGGGAGGTCGGGATTTATGGGGGGGCTTTTCATGGGGGGGGGGCTCCTCGAATGGGGGGGGGGGAGGTCGCCGAATGGGGGCGGCCCCCCCCCCCCCCCCCCCCACTAGGGATAAGCCAGGTGCTCCGACCACAATACACGAATGTTCCCTCGTTTGGGGGGGGGGGGGTCGACAGGCATACCTTCTCCCTGTTTGATGGGGGGAGTTCCAAAAAGTGGTCCCCATTTGGTGGGGGGGTAGCCAAAAGAGGTCCCCATTTGGTGGGAGGGTAGGCAAAAAATGTGTCCCCGTTTGGGGGGGGGGTGGTGAAGACAGGCAAAGATTGGCTGAAACTGGTTGGCTGTTCGCGACCCCCCCCCCCCAAACGGGGACCCCTTTTGCACACCCCCCATCAAACGGGGACTTTTTTTGGCTACCCCCCCCCACCAAACTGGGACCCATTTTCGAACAGAACAAAAACTACCGTAATCCTCTGCTATACCCCCCACCAAACGGGGACCCATTTTCGAATAGAACAAAAACTACCGTAATCCTCTGCTATACCCCCCACCAAACGGGGACCCCTTTTGCACACCCCCCATCAAACGGGGACCTGTTTTGGCTACCCCCCCACCAAATTGGTACCCTTTTTCTAACACAAAAAAAACTACCGTAATCCTCTGCTATACCCCCCACCAAACGGGGACCCATTTTCGAATAGAACAAAAACTACCGTAATCCTCTGCTATCCCCCCCCCCACAGGGAGGGGGTCTCTGCAATCTGATCGGCTGTTGGCTACCCCCCACCAAACGGGGACCTCTTTTCTGCAACCCCCCCCCCCCCCACTAAACGGGGGAACATTCGCGCATTGTGGTCGGAGCACAGTTACGCAATGCCAAGAAGAGAAGCCCTCTAGTGGCTTAAGTTAAGTTGGTACGAAACTTAACTTATTCCTATAATTACTCTTCTTCTAATATATAGTGCAATTATGCACTCTTGATTATAGCCTATCAGTTAGGAGGGATCGATCACTTTGGCCCAAAATCCATAATTTCCACGCTAGCGAGAATTATGAAGTTTCTATAGCTTTCCGCCGACAGTGAGTCTTCTGACAATTTTGGGACCTCTTCGAGCGCTGCTTTCCAACGAAACCAGCACCGGCTGTAGTTGGACAGCGGAAAAGCCGTTTCAGTGTTTCACCAGGTGATAAGGGAGCTTCTGTACATTAAAATTACGTACAGTATATTCCGTATCATAATTAAGTTTTCCACGTGGAACTCAATTAGTTGCTTTTCTGCAAATGAAAGTTTAGCAAAAATTTGTGGGTGATTATTCGGTATGTGCACACCTTACAGATTTTTGACTTTTCCAAAATGCATCTACTTCGGTATGTGCACACTTACAAAATAAAGGCTTACTGTAAAATGCATCTACTTCGGTATGTGCACACCTTACAAAATAAGAGTTTCTGCAAAATGCATCTACTTCGGTATGTGCACACCTTACAAAATAAACATTGCCGACTATGGTACGTGAACTATATATTTAACAATTCGGTGACAAATGTTTGCAACACTTACTATGGATAATCTTGTAACTATATATAATTAGGTTTATGACGCAAACTTAAATCATTCGATCAGTTTTTATACTGAATAAAATTCATGATTTCTACAAAAATAAAGCGGAAATTGTTCTGAATTTATTTTTAGCATGCGTACAGAAATGGGCACTGAAAAAAGACTGTTGTCTCCGTATCTTCATTTATTTCTAGCATACAGAAAATGGCACTGAAAAAGACTGTTTTCTCAGTATCTTCCGCACACTACTAGCGAGTTTTTCAATAATTTGAAAACTTTAAAAAATTTGTGGGGAAAATTGAAATTCTTTAAACAGTCTAGATTCTCATGATTATAATTTACCAGCTTAAATTCGTTAGATTTTTCAACTTATTTTAGTATATATTAATTTTTCCCCAAAGGGTGCGGAAGATACGGAAAAACCGTTTTTCAAGGGCCGATGTCTGCTTGCTAGAAATAAACTCAGAAGATATTCAGAACAAACAAATTATTTTTGTAGAAATCATAGAATTATGTTCAGTATTAAAACTGATCGAATCATTCAAGTTTGAGTCATAAACTTAATTATAGTTACAAGATTATCCATAGCATGTGTTGCAAACATTTATCACGGAAATAAAAAGTGAATTGTTAAATATATAGTTCACGTACCATAGTCGGCAATGTTTATTTTGTAAGGTGTGCACATACCGAAGTAGATGCATTTTGCAGAAACTCTTATTTTGTAAGGTGTGCACATACCGAAGTAGATGCATTTTACAGTAAGCCTTTATTTTGTAAGTGTGCACATACCGAATAATCACCAATTTGTGCTTTTTACGACTTTGACTGCTTCTAACTGTTGACGGTTGCATCGTGAACCCTTAAATGTTTATGAATGAATTGACATTTTATCGTTTAATGTGTAAATTATGGGGAAAGTTAGCTACCTATTCATGTAGGATGTCATTGTCATGTGCCATTCGTCATTGTTCTGAATGAAGATGATAGCTTATCTATGGGATAGGTCCTTCATGACAAATTTTAGACCACAGATTTTATTCATTTTCATACATAACTTAGTCACATAATTATCGTGAGACCGAGTCTAAATTTTCAATTGTTTCTTACAGTTCTGAGCAAATTGCGGGCTGTTAACTCAGTGCAGCTATAATATGAGCGAAAAATAGGGTGCTGCATTAAGCGGACATGTACTCACTGGCTTCTTTCGATTGATATAAAATTGACTATAAAAATAAAATAAAATTAAATTATAAAATTGATAAAAAAATTAATTTTTCGAGGCATTCCTATTTATTCCTATTTTCAGCCGAAATTCCTATTTTTTCCTATTTTTTGTATTTGACCAGTGTAAAGTATAAATTTTTATCTTGGCTATTTTGCTGAACAGAATACAAAACTTTGTTCAAGCTTTGAATGATATAATAGGTTTTGAGAAAAATTTTGCGTCTTCGGCGCAATTGTGTTTCATTTGTTTTTTTAAAATGCCCTCGTCTTACCTTTGCTTACATTAGTTTTCCAACTTCACTAGGTATATATAACCTTGGTGCATATGTGCGTTGGGTTACTAAATTGTTAGTGTGAAAATTAAAGCGTTATACGACCGTTGCCACAACAAGTCTTAGTTATAAATGAGTCAGCACGAATTAAGCTAAGTTCCCAAGTGTTTGGTAATTGAGCCTACATGTACATACGTACATTCAAGCGTAGCCAGGGGGGGGGCGAATGGGGGGAATCCCCCCAAAATTGTGTTGCCCCCCAGTAATTTTTCCCTGCCATGTGTAAAACGCCCATTTTTCAAAAAATTTTCGCGCCTTCGGCGCGAAATGCGTCTGTTGTACCTTTATAATACGTGTTTCACATTGAAATATTAGTGCCAATTACCCTATTTTGTGGACTTTGACCACCTACTGCATCGTTTGGGTGCATGAACACGCATTTAATATTAACTTAACATTAACACGCACTTAACACGCTTTATATAATATTATTGTAATTTCAAAGATTGCTCTGTAAATATTCCACGAAGGTCACGAAATAAAAAAAATTTCTCAGCATCTGGGGGGGGGGGGGCTCCGGCCCCCAGACCTCCCGAGAAATTTTTGCATTCCCCCTCCCCCGAAATTTTTTTCTGGCTACGCTAGTGCGTACATTGATTATATACGTATTGTATTGTATACATGTATAGCTACGTTTTGTATAACTGAATATGAAGTGCTCGTTGCACATCCACACTTGCTTTACTCATACGTTAACCATGGGTGTTTTTGTTTTAGTTCTAGCATTTTTAGAAATGTAAAATTCCAAAAGATAACGAGAAGTAGAGATAAAAGTAATTGAGGCGGGTCTGGGAGTAGCAATTTTCTAGAGCATTTTGGCTGATCTTTTTCAGTAACTTTCTTATTCAGTCGCTAAAAAGAGTGCGCACAAGACCAAAAGTTTTTCATTTCAGAAATAAAGTAAAGGTCGGAAATCGGCAAATTTTCATAACTGTAAGGTTTGAAACGCTTTTTAAGCAATAAATGAATTCAGAGCGTTCTGGAGACTCTTCCAAATTTTTCCGAAAAATTCAAAAATTTTCGGTAAATTTCAAATTTTACCACTACTTTTTCAAAAAATTTCTAACTTACAAAAAACCAGCAAGTTCTTGCGAAAGCTGCGGGGAAAACAGAAAAAACTGTTTTTCCTTCCTGTCCCTGGTTAAACCCAGATTGAACTCAAAAAGTTTTAATAGTATCGCCCCAGATTTCCTATTTTCCGAGCGGTGAAATATTCAGCTTCAAATGATTATAAATGATTCGAATCCCGGAAAATGGTGATACCATCGTTCGTTAAATTCAGAATAAGAATTAAAAGTTTTCAGAACATTTATAATTCAAATTGCGCTTTCTGCTGAAATCGACAAACTAAGCCTTCATTTTAAGCCTTGAAATTCCTATTTTTTCCTATTTTTTGACCAAAAAGTTCCTATTTATTCCTATTTTTTGATGGTAAAATTCCTATTTTTATTCCTATTTTTTAATAACCCCGCGCAACAGCACTGTAATTTCTAAAACTCGTTAAGATATCTCTCTCAGACAGTAATGTTTGCCATGTGAAAATGTTCCGAATTGGAGAAAGTCGCGTGCCATGTGGAACATGGACTCCCCTATTACTCAGGAATTACGTACAGTGATTACATATGATTTTTATTTCAGGTTCCAATTGCGTTTTTGGTTGCTTTCTCAATGTGGGTAATGTGCCTTGTATTTTCAAATGGTACGTTTCAGTTCAGTGTTGGGAGGATATTGTTTTAGACTGCCGGTGTGCGTCTCTACTTGTAACTACATTCATGTTTCTTTCTTTCAATTTTGTCACATAGCTCAAATAGCTGAACAATCACAGACTAACCAAACCAGAAGCCACTGAGAATTTTGTCCATTGCACCATGCCCAAGGTTTTTGTGCATGATGTTCCTAACTATTTATGATTTACATTTTTAGAACTGTTTTTCACGGTATTCTGGTTCCTTTGTGCTATTGCTCTGCTGACCACCATCTTCATCTACGGAGAAGAATTTGTTAACAAACCCAAATTAAAAACTGATTAATATTTAAATGGGTACTAAACCTTGGATACGATTATCCGAGCATCCTCCGCCCCTGCCAAATGTTGACTCATGCCTGAAGCTGTGATTTCCTTTTTGACCTTGACTGAGATCAGTTTCTGTTGAGGATAACTTGCGTGCAAAGAAGCTGGAAAATGACGTAGTTGTGTTGTTTTTATTGTTCGTATATGTCTGAAAATAATGCAACGTTTTGTAAACAAGCATGCAACTTCGTAAAATTAGCTTGAACATTTATTTATTAACAGATTCAGTGTCCCAGATTTCTATATATTTTTATTGTATTCTGCTTGTTGCCGTAGGAATGTTGTGATATTTTGCGTCAGTAAAATTTTACTTTAACTATAATAAAGAATTCCATTTGTCAGTTTATCTATGACTTATTAGCCATTTGTTAGGTTTATTATTTCAATTATTCGCGATCAAAGTGTGCTTGATCGCTAACGCTAACAAAAGCTGAATCGAAAGTTCCGGAAATCGGGTCGCTTTATGATTTGGGGCAACCGGTCCGGTGGGCTGAGTCCGAGATAAAAAGTTTGCTTTTGAAATTGCGGAAGGAAGGAATGCTTTCACTTCCCGATGTCAAAGGAATCAAATATCGCGTTCCGACGTTTGAGGTGTCATGGGCTATTCTCTCACTATTCGGTTGGTTTGGGTCAAATTTATTCGTTAATATGTTACTTGGTCTATATCTAACAAACCTCTTCCTTAATTTAAAGTATGAACCGTGCGAGCACTTGAAGTATGAACCTGGGTTAATCAGTACAATTTGAATCAAATTTGTCGTTGTCGTGCTTGAAGAACTTGAGATACTTTTTGAGCTAGTCCAAAATTGACATTTGTTCATGTTTCAAGTGGTGTAAAACAAAAAGCGTTCATGCCTCCGAATTTCTGTTTCTCCGTTTGTCCGTTGTGCGGAACTAAGGGCTTTTTCGCGCAACGAATTAAAAGAGATAAAATTAAGTTAATCCTTTTAGCGCACAGAGTTCAAAGAGTTAAACAGTTCGTTTTAACTCGCCTGCAGGGTTAAACGAGTTAAAGAATTTTAACTACTCTTTTAACTCGCGCGCGAAAAGGCCCTCAGATAGTGATGTTTCAGTCACTGAAACTGAAACTAGGTTTCAGTTTATACAGGTTTCAGTTTAGTCACTGAAACTGAAAGTGAAACTATTTTGAGAAGAGACCTGAAACTGAAACTGAAACATTTTTGTGCAGCCGACTGAAACTGAAACTATATTGGGTAAAAGACTGAAACTGAAACTCTGAAACTATATTGGGTAAAAGACTGAAACTCGGACTGAAACTAGTTTCAGTCTTTCCTGAAATCTTGCCATTTTTAAGGTTTTGAGCTTCGATTCTGTTAAGAGTAAGAAAAGCTGAATAAACATTAAATTTTGCTTTATATTAACTCAGAGAGGGATCTACGACGTGCTAAAGAATGGCGCTCTTCAAAGGCAAAGTTAAATTTTTCCGGCTACGCCTCAGCGTAGCCGGCTAATATACATTATTCTCGTGTTGTTTATGTCTGCCGCACAGCATAAATTTTTGTTGGGAAAATTTTAGATGTGATAAATATACTGAGGGGTCTCGGAAACCGGTTAAGTTGCATCACACATGGCTTTCGTTTTTATTGACAAATCGGGTTGTAGATGCTATGTATGAGATGTGGAAAATATGCAAATTAAGTTACACTTAAGGTGTCAATAGAAGGAAACGAAATGTTGCACATGAAATCTAACAATTTCAATTCCAAATTCAGAAAACCGAAGATAAATAAAACACAGAAGGAAGATAGAAAATTAAACTAACAACAAATCACATGACAAAAATTTAAATTTTCGGTTTAAATAGTGTGCGGCTGGAGTTGCACACCCCAACATTTTCTCTAATGTAGCATGGATATCTATCAACCTTATAGACAACGACTTCACGACATTATCATTTTTCTGCGTAGCCGGTGTCACGGTGAAATTTTTCCCCCTAAAAATTTTTCCCCCCGGAAAAATTTCACCGGTGAAATTTTTCCCACCGGAAAAATATCACCGGAGAAATATTTCCCCCCGGAAAAATATCACCAGTGAAATTTTTCCGGGGGAAAATATTTCACCGATACACTGTAATTGAAATTTTCCAGCAACTATCAACTTTCCAACCTATTTCTTAACTAGAATATTATCTAATCAATTGAATAGAATCTTATTTTTTGCCTGGCATATTTTTATAAAATTATCAAATAAGGAATGATCTCAGCTCCCAGGAACTAAAGTGACCCTCAAATAGGATAATATTTGTTTAGCGGGAATTATTCCTTTTTAAAGTACAGAAACATAATTTTTTAGTAAAGTCGTTACAGAAATGCTCAATGGGAAAGATTAAATGACTGCACTTGATCATTACTATCCACTGTGTTAATATGTTTTTGATCGTGTTCCCCTCACATTTATTTGCGGTTTCAGAATTTCTGGGAAAAGGGATCAAAAACGAAGGAGCAGAAAAATTCCATAATTAATTCTTCTGTCCCCAAATTTTCGAATATTTATTTGTGGTTTATTGTATTAAATTTTTAACTAAATAAGATTTAGTTTAGATTAACCCAATTATTAACCGAATTTTAAATGTCCAGTAAACTATATATACTTCTTTAAAATTTTTTGTAATAACTTTTCACTAAAGTATATTTAAATTTCTGATTTAAAATAAAAATTAAATTTAGTTTAAAATTTAAATTTACTGACGATGGTATATCGACTCGCTCTGCTTGCTCCACATCGAAAACAAGACTTTCGAGAAAAGGCTAAGCTGTTGTTGAACGAGTTTAGACCTTTTCATAAACGATATTAAAGAATTAAATATTAATATTAAACGATATTAAACGATATCAAAGAACAGCGATTTTTTTAGCCAAAACACATTTTTCAGACGTTAAGCAAAAAAGTGATTTTAAGCAAACAATTCTGGCGAAGCCGGAAAATTTCTGGAAATTGTAGTCGTAAAACATATTTTTTGGCTAATTTTCTTACCCCTTGTGACAGCAATTTCGCGACCCCTTGTGGACGACTTCGCCGAGGGTGGTCCTCCCTTGTCCGCCTGTGCTGTGCTCTATGTACTCTTTCCAGAAAATTTTAAAGAAGTAGTTTACTGGACATTTAAATTTGGATTAATAATTGGGTTAATCTAAACTAAATCTTATTTAGTGAAAAATTTACTACAATAAACCACAAATAAATATTCGAAAATTTGGGGACAGAAGAATTAATTTTAGAATTTTTCTGCTCCTTCGTTTTTGATCCCTTTTCCCAGAAATTCTGAAACCGCAAATAAATGTGAGGAGAACACGATAAAAACATATTAACACAGTGGATGGATAGTAATGATCAAGTGCAGTCATTAATCTTTCCCACTGCGCATTTCTGTAACGACTTTACTAAAAAATTATGTTTCTGTACTTTAAAAAGGAATAATTCCCGCTAAACAAATATTATCCTAAATTTTGAGGGTCACTTTAGTTCCTGGGAGCTGAGATCATTCCTTATTTGATAATTTTATAAAAATATGCCAGGCAAAAAATAAGATTCTATTCAATTGATTAGATAATATTCTAGTTAAGAAATAGGTTGGAAAGTTGATAGTTGCTTGAAAATTTCAATTACAGTGTATCGGTGAAATCTTTCCCCCCCGGAAAAATGTCACTGGTGATATTTTTCCGGGGGGAAATATTTCTCCGGTTATATTTTTCCGGGGGGAAAAACTTCACCGGTGAAATTTTTCCGGGGGGAAAAATTTTTATGGGGAAAAATTTCACCGTGACACCGGCATACAACCTTAGAGAAAGTTCAACTCCACACCTTCCAACAACCCTTTTGCACACTACTTTTGCTTGTTCGAATATATATTATTAACTGATTTTTGAGATAGGTCACACACAGATATGTCTTTTTTGGCAAAGCTTTTACTTATACATATTTTAAATTAAATTAATTGAGAAAGAATTAAATTAAATGAATTGAGAAAGAAAAATTCCTTTATATAAAGCGGTGCCAGCCAGGTTAGAGTTTTAAGGACTTTTAAGGACAAGTTCCACGTTTTTTAACCAGCTTCTAGAATTTTAAAAATTTGCTAAGTCTTTGATTTTGTTTTCTTTTGCTGCCTGTATGTTTTAGAGACAAATTTATTTCAAAAGGAACTCTCACAATGGGGAGAATGTGTAGGCAAAACAATTAGCAAGAATGGAAGACACAGCTAAGTTGCATTTGAATTTTCTTCAGTTTCCTTAAATTATTATTATTTAGAATAGGGGCGATTGAATACAGCAACAGGCATGGGGGTGAAAAAGGTCCCCCTGTGTCTGGTGCAGTAGAATAGGCACGCTCAAAATCTGTTGAATGCCAGTCTGCTAAGGCTTTAGGGCTTAGGCAGCATCTCAAACTGGCTATATCTTTATTGGAGTTCGCTGACCAGCAGATGCTTTCAGCTGCAATGTATGTCAGCAGTGTAGGTCTATGCCTGAACACCTCGGGTAATTATTAAATGCATTTGCGGACTTTCCCTCCTTTTCTATCTGATGCTTGGCCTACCCTTCGACCATTTTCTGCAGCCATCATTTTGACCACTGCCTTCCAAGCAGGCATAACGAGGTTTCGGCCATCTTAGGCACTATTGGAATGCGGGGGGCAGCACTGGTCGATTGGCGATAGGTGTTGCCCTGGGTGTGCCTGCGACTGCAGCTCTTTGGGAGCGGGTCAATAACCGTACGCCAGCTTGGCTTGGGGGTCTTGTTTTCTATCCTTGACCTTCGTCTCTCCGTTTCTTGTCCGCTTGCGGTCTACGGAGAGGCAGCATAGAGGGGCCTCAGTCGAGTGCCTAAAATGCTAAGTCACCAGCAAAAAAACTCAGAGAGCTGGAGACCGTTGTTTTTAAACCAAAATGAAACTGAAACTCCGACTGAAACTAAATTTGAAACTGAAATTATTTTACGTTACCGACTGAAACTGAAATTATTTCGAACCACCGACTGAAACTGAAACTGAAACTAAAATCGGCTACTGAAACAAGTTCATACCTAGCTTCCCGTTTCTCCGTTTGTCTGATTTGCTTTTTTAAACTGATTCATACTTGTTGCTTCCGGACAACCGGAAAAATAGAGCAGTGCTGAAGTCTAAACGGACATCCTTTACGGACGAACAGACAACCGGACAAACGGAAAGCTATGAATCAATAACTGAAACGGACAAACGGAAAGGTATGAACCAGTATGTGAGCGAACAAACGGACAACCAGAAACTGACATGTCCATACATTAACATAGGGTGGGTCCTGGGGGGGCTTGTCCCCAGAAAATTTTGAGGGTGCTTGTACCTTGAACAAAAATTTTCAGGGGGGCTTGTACCTTGAACAAAAATTTTCAGGAGGGCTTGTGCCTCAAGAATAAATTTGTAAAATTTTTCAAAAAATTAACGCTAATTTTCTTAAAATTTGCAAGAAATGTTCAATTTTTTGAAAAAAATTCAAAATTTTGCCCGATTTTCCCGAAAAATTAAACATTTTTGCAAAAAAATTCCGGCGACGCCGGAAATTTTTTGAATTTTAGTGGAAAAAACTAATTTTTTCCGGCTATTTTTGCCTACCCCTTGGCCATTTTTTCGTTACCCCTTGTCCCCGACGGCGGTAGGGCTTGTACCTTGTCCGGGTTAAGGGGGGCTTGGACCCCCCAGACCCCCCGCCTTAACCTATGGACATGCCTTTACAGAATTTCTTCGTATTTGACACAATTTTGTAGACCTAACGGGTGTATGTTCACACCAAATTTTAGCTTCCGCGGTCTTACGAGATTTAAATTATTTGGTTCGGCGACCGAAATTTTCCAAATTTTCGACGGTTCTTCAAGTTTAAGACAGCAATGATCTCTAAACATTGGGGTTACAGCAAAGCTAATGCCATGCACATGTTAGCCAATATGTCTTCTTCCATTGTGCCAAACCGTAGATGTTCTCATCGATCCAATCAGCTATGAGAAATTTTTAAGTATTTATGCTGGGTGTCACCAAAATCGGGGGTCGGTCAGGTTTTCATAGGCGTTGAGGACGATAGGAGCCAGTTAGGAATCACAGACTTCCTACTGTTTTGCCCACGAACGTGCTTTACATGCCTGCAAAAAAATTAAATGCAACAAACTTGGGCACTCCCATTTTAGTCGCCCCCCTTAAGGGGGGGGGGTCGCGAATTTTCGACCATCTCCGATTTTTCTCATTTTCACATATTTTGTAGTCCCCATAGGTCCCCAAAACAAGACAGTAGCGTTTGTTGGAAAACTTTCCCTATCATTCACAATAGTCCTCCAAAGGTGACCCCGACATGTGTTAAACATAGGAAAACGAAAAAGTTAGGAAAATTTCGCGGTAACCAAAGGTTTGAGCGCTGTGCAAGAGCAAACTAGCTATAACTTGGCAAAATGTTAATCTGGACTAGGTAGCGTGTTAATATCTATATGAAGAGTTTTTGCGTTAGCTCAACGAATTTCTAGAAATTTTCGAAGTTGGGTGAAGTCGGTTTTTGCACAAATTTGACTTACAAAAACGTCACCAAAGAAATGTTTCGTCGTGGCCTGAACTAACCGTTTACTGCACAGATTTCGCGAATAGATATTAACACAGTACACAAATAGCGGTTCAATTTGCACACGCAAAATCCATGCTGCTACTTCTGATCTGAGTAGTTCACAGTTTTGGTTACCGCGTTGGCATTTTCACTCAGTTTGATATATATATATATATATAGCCCTGGATTTCACTGAATTCGATAAAAAAATCGTATGTTGTGTGTCGAAATCCGAGCAGCAGTCAATAACCCGCTATTGAATCTGAGTCACGATTTTACTTCCAGCCAGGGAGGTTCTGAATTTTATTCAGTGTCGGAGTTCAGCGCTGCTTTCTCAACCCTCTAAGTGCCCTCCTACAATTAGAGGGCCTTGTTGGAGTGGTAGGCCGTGCCCTCAGCCGCAAAGACCAGGCCCGAGCTGGGCCTTGGAGGCCCGGCCAAGCCTGGTCATCAAGATGAGGCCCGGCAAACTTTTGTTGTGCATATTTCTAAATTTTTCCAAATTATCTCCATTAGAAACTCGAATTTAAGTTTCCAGGAGTTGTTTAATTTGCAATAAATAGCACTAAGTATTGTTTGATACTGTTTTCGTATGCCTTCACCGGGCCGATCCAGCCTACTCTGGGCCTTGAATCGGGCCTCCGGGTCCGGGCCAGGCTCGGCCCGGGCCGAAGCCGTGCCCGGTAAATTCAACAGACCCGGGCCGGGCCCGGATTTCTTAACAGCACAATTCTACCCAGAATAAAAACAAAAGATGCCAGCTTTAAATAGTTAATGATATAGTGATTAATTGCAAAACTCCAGGAGCTTTTCAGTCTATAATCCGTGATAGTAATTCCGTCTCTAGGCCGAATAAAAATGTGCTGCTGACTGCTGAGTGCTGTTTTTGTTTTGTCAGCAAGTTGACCTATCAACGTTTTTATGAGTTCAATTCTGTCACTCCCTGAAAGAAACCCGCTTTTCGAGAGAATGCATTTTTTCTGCACGGCCAAAATGTACAGTTCTTCATAATGATTCAATGTTTTTCTAAATAATATAACTTAAAGTTATAGCTAAGTGTAGTCTCAGCTCAGTTCTTGTTCGTCCTCGTCCATATGCCCTCCATATTTGCAAATGCATTAAGTACGAAACGAACTATTACGCAAGGCCTTACTAAGTACTAGGTTAATGTCGTTGAAAGAGTTGTGACTTTACTGATTAAGCAAGATAATGTGTGACAAATTACTATGCAAAAGAAACAGCTGTGTTGGATCCTTTCTTCTGGGTGGTTTCCTGATGCACAGAAAAGCTGACTGGGGCCGTTTTTGCTTTGTCAGAGCCATAGGAAATTTGCAAAAGAAAACGTCAGTTTAAAAAAGTTTCGGTATAAATTAACAAAAGCTTAAAATCAGCTCTCAAACTCAACGTGTTTGCACAGCATTCATTTTCGTGGTGTCAAAATTTAAAAGGCTAATTTTGCTGACGTACGTCTGGACAGGCTCCGTTAAGTTGTTATTTTAAACTACGTTAGTATATATGTTAGGATTTTTTACATTTCTGTGTTTTGTTTCATATGTTTGCAAGGAACGTAGTTATGTTGATGATTATCGTAAAATTCAGATATCTGAAAAGTGTGACGGTGTCTCGTAAGATAACTTTCCAGTTTTTGACAACTCAAGAAATAATGAGATGTAAGTTCTTCAAAAGTTCTTAGTGCAAACCATCCCATATTATCTAGCGGTTGCCTTCACCTATGGGCGCATGTAACGAAGGTCTAATTGAAGCTCCTTTTTCAAAGATGATAACGTTTTTCTTTAATCCAGGGCTCACTTATAGATGCCCATTTTTTCTATTTGAAAAATTTGACTAGGGCTACTGCCTGTCACACAGACTAATATAACATCCATTTTAAATGCTAAATTTGCTTACTTCCAAAGCTGACTAAATTCCTGGCTTAGGAAAATTTGTGACTTTTTCTGCCACCTATATAGTAAGTATGCAATTGGAAAATATTTCTGATGTTTATTTGGTCAAAACAAGCCCAACTGCTGTATGTTTCGTGTTAAAGTAAAATGAGCAATGGGGAAGCTGAAAAGGTTTAATTTAATGAAAAGGGAAGCTGAGGATAGAAAGTTAAAATTAACACGTGTATGGGCATAAATGCTTGTGCTATTAATTGTTAATTAATCTATTCTCGTTTGCCCTGATCTAATCAAATTGTAGTATTCAATGCGCAGCTAATCAGAAAATTACAGGTACCTTAGCTTTCCTACGAGCCCTTCTCCGGTACATATATCGTTTTAGAGCCACTAATACTGATTCTATCGTTAGAGTTTTTCTATTTTTGACCCATTTTAACACTATTACCAGCTATCTGCGACAAAAACAAATTGATTGATGTCAAAGTGTTACTTTTTCTGTAGATGTTGATTTGCGCTTTTTTGTTTCATCTGCTGAATGACTTACAAGTTACAACTAGTTATGCATGCATACGTATATTATCCAGAGTACATATATAATCACAAACATTTTAGCCGTCCAATGTCCATTATTTAATTTTTACAAGACATTTTCCTCCTAGCTTAGCTATTAGTCATTTGTTATCTATCAATGTGGCTGCATTGGTTGGTTGTTTTAGCAAAGAAATTGTCTTCAGGAAAGACTAGAAAAGTGTCCATAATAACGTTGCAACGGCCTGCATAGGCATTTGCTCTTTTCGCTCAAAAACTGCTGCTCATTGCATTTGTATTGGCCGTTGGAGTTGGAGCCCTTAACTTTTACTATTTAGCGACTACATTTATTGTTATGTCTAAAGCTTATTTCGTCTTAATCTCACTCTACTGTTTCCTTACAGGTA
>JASAND010012214.1:0-12454 GCA_030248195.1 Trissonchulus latispiculum
ATCAATCGTATGACGTATGATTCGGGTTCGCGTGCCCTGCACCCGTGAAGATGTTTCAGATGCCGGTCCAAGCCTTGGCAATCGAATTTTCGGCTAATGACTGCCCTCTGGGCCCCGTCTACCACCATGGCAGTGTCATTGCGAACAGTGATCATTGCATTTGCTGCAATTCCGGGTTTTTTCCATATTCGGACTGTAAATCTTGTTTAAATTTAAATTTCCGTGTGTATTTTTGTTTGAAGCTGTGTAAAATCTAAAAGTGTTGTTTTTCCGATATAATACGAAATAAAATAAATTTAAATCTTATTTTGTTGTTACAATGTTATTTTCGGATAATTCAAGCCAAAGTTCTGCCAACTGCACTTTTGTAACGTCCCGGAAGAACTCACACGGGGGGTCTGGGGGCGGAGCTCCCCAGACGCTGCGGAAATTTTGTAAGTTGTAATAAAATTCACATTGGAAACAGCCTAAAAAGATCAATTCATTAAATGTCAAGACTAGGATTGGACAGATTCTAATGTCTGAAGAAACTTCGCCTACTAAACGATTTCTCTATTTTTCCAAATTTTCCAAACTTGCTGGTTACGTACTGAAAGGTTCAAAGCTTTAATTGCTGCTGGGGATGGTTCCCTAATATGGGCAGAAAACACCAATTCTACAATAGATATCCAGAACGGCGGGGGCCCCCAGAAGTTGAGAAATTTTTTAAAATTATCGGCAAAAACTCATTGAACAGTTACATTCTTTTAGCTTTCGTTTTCAATATTTATTGTGCTAGACAGAAACAATTTTTGTGGCTCTGACTGCTTGTATGATAAAAGATATGTACAAGAAACTATATTGAATCGTATGTACTAGCTATACTATACTATCCTACCAATATTTGCACGCTGTATGTAAATAAATTATACGCAACTGGATAAGCAGAAGTATTTGCAGAAACAATAGAACACCTATAATCATGTCGCAATGCAGAAAACCATTGTAAATGATTGGAAAGAGTTGGTGGTCTGGGGGCGGTAGCCCCAAACTAAAAAGCTAGAAGTATTTTAAATATGAAAGGCTTGAAAACTATTTTTTCCGAGCACTTTTTGCAAAAATTTTCGAAAATTTTGCAATGTATTTTGGTGTGTAAATTAGCTTTTCACTGTGTAAATTTATCTTTTTGTGTAAATACACAGTTCAGGCAAACTCTTACGAATCCGACAACAACGTAAGGTTTTGAAGAAATGATGAAATTCCTAGAATTTTCATGGATAGAATGTTTTTTGCCGGATCTGTAAGAGACGCCTGAACCTATAACAAGAGAAGTTTTAGATAGTTAAAAAGGTCTCGTTCTGCACAATATAATAATATTAATATTATTGCTGTACGACTTTCCCAGCTCAAGTTATAGTATCTAATCTGTCGAAAACGCCCGTTTTGGACCTATACAAGCGTAGAATGTTTACACGCTGAGAAGCCCCCCTCCCCTAAGATTTTGGCCTTAATGTTTCGAGCAAGCACATTGCAAGTTAAACATTGGAAAGCGAGTTTCTCATTATGAACTCTTGGCTTAGGGTATCTTCAAACTTTTAAGACAAAGTAAAGACAAATGCAGATCGATGAAAACTTTGCAACACGGGATTTGTAGTCAAATTGGGATTCATAAACTCCAACTCTCATGTGATTACGACGGCAGATAAACAAGAACTGATTTCAGCCCTTGAACCGAAATAATTAGGCACCTAACAGGACACTATGCATTGGCAAGAGCGCACAATTGCACTATTATTAAGAAGAAGAATACGCCACTAGAGGGCTTCTCTTCTTAGCATTGCGTAACAGTGCTCCGCGTACAAAGCGCGAATGTTCCTCCGTTTGGGGGGGGGGGGGTCGCCAACAGCCAATCAGATTGCAGAAACCCCCTCCAATTGGGGGAGGGGGTCTAGCAAAGAATTAAGGTAGTTACAGCTTATTTCCAAAAAGGGTCCCCGTTTGGAAGGGTCGCTGAAAGTGGTCCCCGATTGGGTGGGGGTCGCTCAAGCAGGCTAAGTGTGACCCAATCTGATTCGCTATTGGCGACCCCCCACCAAACGGGGACCTCTTTCAGCGACCCCCCCCCCAAACGGGAGAACATTCGCGTATAGTGGTCGGAGCATCGCTGCACAATGCCAAGAAGAGGAGCCCTCTAGTGGCTCACTCTTCTTCTTCTAATTATAATAGAATTATGAACTCTTGACATTGGTGATGTGGATCGGATCGGATCGACAGCCATTACTGGTCCGATCCGCCAAATGGACGGCAATGCGATCCGATCCACCCCCGATGAACCGATCTGATCCGACCATAATTTTAATTTTCAGTTGTAAGCAATTATTTACTACACCCGTTTGCCAGTGTAGGTATAAATATTTTGCAAAGCACTTGACCAAGCGTCGTTCTGCTGCATATTTGTGCATTTACATCCTTTTCTCAAAAATGCACACATTTTCCGGAATTTTCAGTTTTTCAGAATTCCCGGAGTTGAAATTTTTAAATTCTCACACGATGGTTATCATATAAAACTCTAGCTCTTGACGAACTGAACAATTTTTCTAATACAACCAACTCCCCATACATATATTCGGTGCCCGGAATTCACGAAATTCAGATTTTCCAAATTTAAAAGTTTGCCAATTTCCACGATGTGGGTGTATCATTCAAACCTTTTGATGAGCTTACCACCTTTCGTAATAAAGCTAGCTACCCGAAATACGTCCTGTTCCCGGCATTCACAAAAAATTCCTTATCTATTAATCATGAATTCCGATATAATTTAGTACATTTTCAGGTTTCAGCTGATACAGAGCTTTCCAATGATGCCGTATGATTCACAAAAATATGCAGCTGGACCAGCTCTCTTCGATCATGGAACCAAGATTTGACTGAATAAATTTGAAACATTTTACAGCAATATATTTTTCGTTAATCAATCCCAAAATTCGGGTATTTGTTTAAATGTCCACTTACGGACGATTCTAAAAATACCTTGTTGAAGTTTGCTCCAACAGGTTGCAGTAAGAGTACATAATATAAGAGTGTGCTACTAGGCACACTCTATGTTATCAGAGAGAAAACCATGCTCTGCTCACTAACGCCCACCCCCCGCAAATCAGACCCATCAGTTCAAAGAATTTCGTGCGCTATGTTTGTGTTCTAAAGCTCTAAGATGGCACAAAATTCGACAACACACTGCTTAAGCACGTAAGCATTGAGCGAGTGAGCGTACCAACATTTCGACTAGGTACTGTTTTGCGGAGGGGGGGGTGGGCCGTTAACGAGCAGAGCATAGTTTTTGCTCTGATAACATAGAGTGTGCCTAGTGGCACTATTATGTACTCTTAGTACTACTTAATTACATACTAAAATATACAACGCACATTACCTCAACACAACATATAAATTGAAAATTGATGTCATAGATTTTGAGATGCACGTGCGAATAAAACCCTACTACTTCTTTAGTACTTCTTTAATCTAGGACCGGCATCCCGGTATCTCGGCATCCTTCCGCAACGTCCGCACCACAGCCTTCTTGAATTCAGAATTGTCTTCAACAAAAACAGTTTCATCAGCCAAGCGGTTCCATTTCCTAAGGAAACTGGGCAGGAACGACTTCTGATGACCCTATAACGAGAACTGCGTTTTTGAAGTTCTATAAGCTTATTTCAAAATAATTTATTATTGCCTGGAAAGCTGACGAATGATTTTATACCAGTAAACGTCATATGCAGAGTGGAGCATGATTGACCGCGAATATAGGTTTTTCAGCGATGGTCCATATTAGTGCGCTTTTAACCTAGTCCTCTTGTCATTTACAACCTGTCCCTTCTATATTAACTTTTTAAAACCTAGTCTTCTGTCCGCTTAACACCTGACGTCACTCATATTGCATATGCTCATATGCTCCATCGGAGCATTTTTAGTCTTGTCCTATTTCATTTTTAAGATTCTCAGTAAACCGAACCTACAGAACAATGAAACTTGAACAGTTCCAATTTCTTCCTTTTTCTACAAAAAATCTAACATCCAGTATATGTAGTCGGGGAGGGGGGGGGTAAAACCAATGCTTAGAAAGAAGGTTACTCGCTACAGACTAGACGGTTAGACGGTTTATATACCAGCATGTAGGGCTTGACCTGTACTTTCTACACCACTAGTAAAATCTGTACTTCAAACGGGCTGGCTTAAGAGGTGGGCTAAAAAAGGACGGGGTGTAGAAAAAGATGGTACCAAATTTCATTCCTTTATCACCAGAACAGCACCAGGTGTTCTGGTGATAAATGTCACATCACCAAAACCAGCAACAGGTTTTGGGGTGCACCTTCTGTTCGAAACTTGACGTTTTCCTGTCGGTCTGTAATTTTCTAGACTATTTCTCCTCTAAGCCACTGACAGTTTCAGTGTCTGCAGGGTCGGTAACACGTTTTCAGAGGTAAACTTTCGGCTCAAAAATGTTCTTTATTTTAAAACTTTCCCAACTTTGGTTTTGGGGTGCGCCATCTGTTCGAAACCTGACTTTTTCCTGTCGGACTGTAGTTTTCTTAGACTATTTCTCCTCCAAGCCACTGACAGTTTCAGTATCTACAGGGTCGGTAACACGTTTTCAGAGGTAAATTTTCGTCTCCAAAATTTTCTTTGTTTTAAAACTTTCCCAACTTTGGTTTTGGGGTGCACCATCTGTTCGAAACTTGACGTTTTCCTGGCGGTCTGTAATTTTCTAGACTATTTCTCCTCTAAGCCACTGACAGTTTCAGTATCTACAGGGTCGGTAACACTTTTTCAGAGGTAAACTTTCGGCTCAAAAATTTTCTTTATTTTAAAACTTTCCCAACTTTGGTTTTGGGGTGCGCCATCTGTTCGAAACTTAACTTTTTCCTGTCGGTCTGTAGTTTTCTAGACTATTTCTCCTCCAAGCCACAGACAGTTTCAGTATCTACAGGGTCGGTAACACGTTTTCAGAGGTAAATTTTCGTCTCCAAAATTTTCTTTGTTTTAAAACTTTGCCAACTTTGGTTTTGGGGTGCACCTTCTGTTCGAAACTTGACGTTTTCCGCGCACAACAACTTCTTGCGATATACGCTGGGCATATCGAGACGGCAGCGTGTTAATAACTCTATCCTTCATGAACTTGTTAACTCTTTCTATGCTAGCAGCAGAGTTGAGCAGGCCAGATTGCGATGGCTGGGGCATATCGCCCGCCTACCCGACATCCGGATCCCAAAACTGGCCCTGTTTGGTCGAGTTCCTAATGTGCGGAGACCTCCCGGGCGCCCTCACCCACGCTGGCGGGACTGTGTCCTCCCGGCTCTACGGGGTGTCCAGAACTGGTATGATTTGGCTCAGGACAGATCCAGCTGGAAAAGATGGTTGGCAGAACGCGGCGGTATCCATGGACGTCCTCGTCTGGGCCATTAAGTCAAGTAAGTCAAGTCCCCTCCTCGAAAATTTTTATTACCCCTCCCCCCAAATCGACTTTTTTCGATCCCAAACCATCTGGGGGCCTCGCCCCACCCGGGAAAATACTCCTAAAAATACCATGTTGTAGGGGGCAAAAGCAGTGATGAGGTTTTTTCTCCGATGCAGAAACACTACGTATATGCCCAAAATGAATAATGGATAGCCGACATTCCAAACCATATATATATAATTTGCTCCATACTAGAGTCTTCTAGGGCTTATGTATATATACGCTAAAAGTAGGAGCCCTATTTTCCCCTGCGTTCTTTTCCCCTGCCCCGACTATATAATATTATAAAGCTGACCAATTTATGTAAAATCACTGTTGCAATCCAGTGAAAACTTTGCATTCTTGTTAAATTAATCGAGTGCCACTTCCCGCATTTTTATCTCATCATTCTTTCGTCATTTTCATTTTGTCGTCTTCAAAACTAATGTTCATTTCTGCAAACGACGCTGTTTTGACATCCGTCGACAGTCGGATATGCGTATCGCCGCTGCCTCGAGAAATTCACTGATTCCCGCTTTGAGCAAAAGACTAAGCACATGCCATTTCGTCAACCCAGCTATCCATCCTCAATTGGTCGGTAAATTGGAACCATCACGGTGGAAAAGTACGTAGTCAATCTGTCTGTGTGTAAAAGGGCTTGACCCCCTTTCCACGAATGCAGTTTATGCAGTTTGGGTGACGTTCCTGGCTCTAATGCTGTAAATCCTGGGGTGAGCACTGGCACCCCAGGTCCTGTAGCAGGCCGGAAATACTTGCAGGGACAAACATTTACCTTATACCTCTTCCCTTATTTCCTGCTTCGGACAATATATCCTGTACATCAATGTGTGTTGTATCAAGAAAATGTGTGTTGTAGCTTGTGTGCATTAATGCTGGGTATTTTTTACGGGGCGGCGGGGGGGGGGGGGGGGGGGGGGGGGGGGGGGGGGGGGGGGGGGGGGGGGGGGGGGGGGGGGGGGGGGGGGAAGCCCTCTCAAGCTGACCTGCCCCGTGAAATCCCCAACCCCCCCCTTCCCACAAATCGCCCCGGGATTTTTCTCCCCATTTCCGTGTTTTTTGGGTGGCGGCAAGCAGGAGCGCACCCAGGATTTTTAAAAGGGGTGAGGGTCGAGCGGAACAAATTTTTTGCTTTCGCCTGACACGTTTACGCGCGGGGGGGGGGGGTGGCGGCGGCAAAGTTTTCAACAGAGTTCATTTTGGGAGCATCAAAAATGACGAGATTTATATAAGACTAGTCGCCAGTCAACTCGGGGGGTTCTTTTTGAAATTTTGAAAAAATCCGTAGTCAAAATCTTTAAAAACATTTCAATAAAAATTGAGAAATTCTTTGACATAATGGCAAAATTTGTATTGGAAAGCTTGAAAAGATTTGAATAGAAAACTCTGCCAGGCGCATTGTTAAAATTTTAATTTGTTAAAATCGAAAAAGAATAGTGCCGCATGGCGGAAATTCCGTAAAATGGAAATGGAAAAATAGAAAAGCGAAGCAGGCGTGAAAAATTGAGGTAAAAAAGCGCCGGATGTGCCAAAAGCCAAAACGTTGTAAAAGTTATTAAACATTAGCGCCGCAGGTGAGAAAAATTCTAAAAATGGAGATAGAAAAGCGCCGCAGGCGCGAAAAATTTTCATAATTTTTAATTTTATGCACTAAAAATAGCTCAATTTTTGCTTTCTCCCCAAAAATTTCCAGGGGGGTCGGACAAAAAGGGGGTGGTCGGAACCCCAACCCCCCCCCCTGGGTGCGCCCATGGCGGCAAGTTTTCAAAAATTTCCGGCGAAGCCGTATATATATAGATTTTTACCTCAAAGTGAGCCTTCTTCTTCTTCGGCTTCAGCATCTCGGATGAACCATATGATCCGGTCACAATCGACCGGCCCGATCCAGAAACTCCAGGACTTTCCCAGGTGACTGGAGCATCTCCCTGGCGGACACCTGTTCTGATCCAAAGACTTCCTTTCTCTGGGGAGCCGTGGCTGGACACCCAGACAGCAGGTGCTCAACCGTCTCCTCCTCCTCGTAGCAGTATCTGCAACCTCAAAGTGAGCCTTTCTTCTTCTTCTTCTGATGCAGCGATTCGGCAGATGCCATAGACCCGGCCAGTCAGATGCGGCCGGCCCTCCTCAGGAGATCCAGAACTTTCTTCGGAAATCGTAGCATTTCGGCGGAAGATAAACCGGAGATTTCGGAGTGTAGCTGTGGCTGGACACCCCTCCAGTAAGTACTGAACCGACTCCTCCTCTTCATTGCAGAACAGGCAATCAGGACTGTCTGCGGCCCCAATTCGGAATAAATACTGTCTTGAGAGGGGCGAATGTCCAGTTCGCAGCTGGGCAATCAGCACCCCTCCATCCTGGTTAGGCCTGTTTGCTCAGGGCTATCAGGCCAACGATCTGGGAAGATATTGAAGTGTTGGTCCTGTTTTCTTGTTTCCAGCCAAAGTTTTTCCGTCCGCAGTTTGATCCTAGCCTTAGCGGTGTCCAGATCCACTGGGACATCAGTTTGAGGCAATGATGAGCCTTCTTTTGCCAATCTGTCAGCATGTTCGTTTCTTTCCACTCCGCAGTGGCTAGGGACCCACTGAAGCATCACCTGACAGCCAGCTTCCGCTAGCCGGGCCAGCAGTTTCCAGATGTCAGTTACTAGTTTGGTGCCCCTCGGTGGGGGACCAGATGATATCTTCTCCACGGCGCTTCTGGAGTCGGTTAGGATTAGCACCTTGTTATGTGTCCAGTTAACAAGGTTTGCAGATTCTTCTAGCC
The DNA here is from genome assembly GCA_030248195.1 of Trissonchulus latispiculum. NCBI lineage: Eukaryota > Metazoa > Nematoda > Enoplea > Enoplida > Ironidae > Trissonchulus > Trissonchulus latispiculum. The sequence continues at coordinate 8,252 of JASAND010012214.1, forward strand.
ATTGTAGTCCTTCCTTGATCGCAACCATTTCAGCTCTGTAGCTGGAACAGGCGGGACCTGCAGGCCTGCGGATAGATACGTCGTTTGTGATTCCTCTGCCACAGATCAAGACTCCCCTTCCGCCATTTGCGTTCCCTTCGCCGACGGAGCCATTAGTCCAAATTTCAAGGTCATGTTCAGGAAGAGCGGCGATGGTTTCCGTGGTTTCAGACTTCTTCGAGTAGTCTGGATCTTCTTTGGCGATATCAGCCAGTAAGGTTGGTCTGCATTGTATATTTCCAGTTACCAGCTCCAACTGCCACGGTTCTATCGGTGAGAGACTGACTCTTTCTTCTTTGGCAAATTCATACAGTCCCACCTTCCGAGACCAGGACTTGCCTGCGGTTCGCCAGGATCCAAGAGACTTCAGTCTGCCAGAACAGTCCTGGAGTGAGCCTAAAACCAAGTATAGTCAGGGGGGGGGGGGGGAAACATCACCGGCAAAGTGGGGAAAAACAATGGCTCACCCTGCTCGACTGGCTAGAGGTACAAAATCTAGTGCAAATGAAAGTTCAAGTCTTGTACTTTAAGATCATAATACAAATAACCGTTCCTGTCGATTGAGCCTTCGTGTGGCATGGGACCAAAGTTGACACCCAAAAATTGTCCAAAGACCTAAGGATTTTTCAAATTTTCTAAGATTATGCCAACTTACTGGTAATAGTTACAGGAGTCATCTTGTGCATGAAGGGGTTTGTGGATGTGCTCTATAACGTGGGCTGGGCGGATTTCGCTAGGTCATACGGTTGAGAAGTAGTGACCACCTTTTCCCCCACACTTTTTGCACCAGAGGGGGGAAAACAACGGTGTGCTTTTCCCCCCGCAGTTTCGTTTTTTGATTTAAGCAAAAATAACGAGTAATTGTTTACTCATTTGAACTGTTATACCCCCAATTGACCTTCCGCTGCCGAAAAGCGCCATATGACCTGCCCTTGTGGAGGTATGCTGGCAAATATTCCCAGGGGGGCAAATCATGCGGATAACAAGAAAATTAGGCTCCATAAACAGTATTTTTGTGATTTTATGAAGTGTGGACATTCCAGAGAGTTTCACAAGTGTGGATATGCAAAAGCCTACACCCGTTATGGATGACCCCTAAAGACTTTTGTGCGCTTTTGCCACCCATCATTCAATTTCTTGCGGGTTAATATTGCAAAATGGTGTATTTTATCATTGCAAGTTAACACAAAAGGCGATTAAATTATAAATTACCGGAAAAATAAGATTTTGTAGACCAAAAATCTTAATTTCCTAGCAATGTTGGCCCATTACTAAGTTTGGCTTATATTTTTAATCCCGAGTAAATCACGCCTTGTTAGTACTATATTTCTTTTATTACATAGACGTGATTTGCCCCGCGGCCGCCCAACCCCAATGCCGCGTCCACATACAACAGGTATTACATCTGCCACGGCGATGCTGATGCATGCAAGCGGCTACGTCGTGACAGGATTAGTAGACAATTATATATAAACTCATACAAAAGCATGAGCGTATATACACACAGTGACGCAAGGTTGGCAGCCCGTGTTTGTATGCTATTAGATGTTTAAATAAAATGCGACTGAGAAATACAAATTTGAGGTTATTTAGTTTATGAAAGTACATACATTGCGTGAAACGAAATAAAATATGGCATGCAAAGGACTACTGTCCGTGTAATGCACGCCCCCGCATAAACTTGTGCAGCTGAGCTTCATGCTTTAACAATTTCGACTTAAATGTGCTCAGAGAGGAACAGGTAACAATACTGTCCGGTAAACAGTTCCAAACATTGCAAATTCTATAGAAAAAGAAATGGCTAGCTCTAGTCTTTTTATATCGCTTAGGTCTAATAGACAAACTATTATGGCCCATTGTCCCTGCGTCAGGCGAATATGTAAAATAATCATCAAAAGAACAATCAAAGGCATTATACACTATATTATGCATCAAATATAAATCATACATTAACCTTCTCATTTCCAATGATTGTAGGTTGCAACGTTTAAGTCTTTCCTTGTTTGTAAGTAAAATTTTCAAGGCCATACAGTCGTTTTGTAAATGCACGATGTACTCCCTCCACAGCGTCAATGTCTTTAAGCAAACTAGGTGACCATATCTGGTTACAGTATTCCAAAATTGGTCTAACATACGTCACAAAAAGCTTAGTTAAGGGGGGGGGGCGACTAAAATGGGGGTGCCCCGGATTTGTCCGATTGGCCTATTTTTTGGCGAAGATTTAGAGCATGGGTGGGTCAAAAAAATACCGGGTACTCAGATCTTAGCTGCCTTCCAGTCTTGTGCAGCGGTCGCGTTTATGTGCCCGACCCCCACTTTTTCACAACTACCAACATAATTAATTAAAAATTTCTGCTGGCTGCAAACCCCTAGCTGCAAAGTTGCCATTCACCAATGTGATTTGGCACATGTGCCCCTATCGGCAAAAAATACTAGAAGTCTGTATCTTATCTGCACCTAAGGGAATTACTCTTCAAACTTGACGTTTCGGCAAAAATTTAAAAATTTTTGTCTAACGAAAGCAATATTTTATTACTGGTGCGAGCTATAAGGCTGTAATTTGGCATAAAAGGAGGCCCTATAGGTGTCCTCATTTGTGCCAAATGGCAAGAAATTCTGCAGCGTGAAAAAATTTTTATGGTAGCTTTAATCTTCAAAAATTGCCGAAACCGCCATTTTCAGTCTGTCGGATCCTGTGTAGAGGCTTTCTGCAGCCATAGAAATCCCAAACCTTCACTAATCGAGCTGAAATCGTTTCTGGGTGTGTTTTTGACCACGCTGAGTTCAAATATTTCAAAAAATTCTAATTTCGAAAAATTTGAATTTTTCGATTTCTGGGGTGCCATTGCCCAAAAAAGGCGATTTTGGCAATTTTTGAAGATTAAAACTGGCATAAAAATTTTTTCACGCTGCAGAATTTCTTGACATTTGTCACAAATAGAGACCCTCTATAGGGACCTCCTTTTTTGCCAAATTCTGCTACTATACCTCGCACCAGTAATAAAATATTCCTTTAGTTAGACAAAAATTTTAAAATTTTTGACGAAACTTCAACTTTGAAGAGTAATTCCCTTAGATGCAGATAAGATAGAGACTTCTAGTATTTTTCTGCAGATAGGGACACATGTGCCAAATCATATTGGCAAATGGCAACCTTGGAGCTAGGGTCTTGCAGCCAGCAGAAATTTTTAAATAATTATGTTGGTAGTTGGGGAAAAGGGGGGGGGGGTCGGGCACATAAACCCGACGGCTGCGCATGGCTGGAAGGCAGCTAAGAACCAACGACCAAGTATTTTCTTGACCACACCCATGCTCTATAACTTCGCCAAAAAGTAGGCCAATCGGACAAAGTCGGGGCAAAAGTTTAGTCGCCCCCCCCCCCTTAAGGTGCTGGTATCCTTTTGTGCAGTGCTTTTGTCGTGACTTTTCGAAACGCTATAACTTTCGCATTTTTGGGAGATTAAAAGAGCTTTATACATCGTTTTAAAGCTTATAATCTGTACATTAACATGAGCTTAAGAACTAGCAAAATTGGCAAAAAAATATCAAAACATTGCCGACATGCTGACATCTGACAGACTGAATATAGACCAAATATTTTTGAACATCGATTTCTCAAAACTATAGAAACGGCCAAACTTTCTTCTTGTGCCATGATATGAAGGACATGTGGGCCGAGGGACATTTTTTTGGATTTGGCTCAGCAAGTCTCAATACTCCAGAAAATCCGGCAAATGCGCGATGACACGAAATTTCGCAACTTGCTATTCAGTTTTCTCACAACTGGAGCGGTTTTAGCTCAAACCAAGAAAATTCTCCCACCGTAATAGGGCGAATTTTCGTTCAGCCTAAAATCACGCGAATCCATTGGGTAGTTTTTGAGAAATCAATGTTCAAAACAAAATAATCGCAATTTTGCCAAAATGATTTTTCGGCGAATTCTCCAGCTTAAAGCAGCTAACTCCAGCGAATAGGTATTGATAAAATGCGTAATTGGACGGTGTATCGATTGAGTATAAATCAGCCAAAATTGTCTGTAAGATTTGGCAGTAATTTTGAAAAACATTCCTCAAAAATTGCCATTTTTGCCCCTAAAATTCGGGTTTTGCTTATACTGCCTTAACTACTAGAGGTAGCTCAAAAGTTGTAAACGCAAAAATGTTC